>PISX010002235.1:116608-166643 GCA_004024625.1 Mellivora capensis | reverse complement strand
AAAATCTTTAAAAAAAAAAAAAAAAAAAAAAACCAGATAGTTTGAGAATCCCAAAAGTAGTATAGTTAGTAATTTTGACAGTGCTGAAATAGTTTGGATGTACTCATAATTTATAATGCAAATGGAAACTGTCCCCTTTCTTTGTAAATTTTTTTTAAAGATTTTATTTATTTATTTGACAGAGATCACAAGTAGGCAGAGAGGCAGGCAGAGAGAGAGGAGGAAGCAGAATCCCCGCTGAGCAGAGAGTCTGATGCGGGGCTGGATCCCAGGACCCTGGGATCACGACCTGAGCCGAAGGCAGAGGCTTTAACCCACTGAGCCACCCAGGCACCTCTGTCCCTTTGTTTTTGATACAGACTGTAGTGTTATTAGCAATCTTGGTTCATTGCAGCATACTAGCTGTCCCTCTTCACATTGAGTAAACACATTGTTGTGAAATAATATTTAATGTTAGTGATTTACTTGAAGATGTATATGTATATAATGTATAATATATGTATATTATACATTAATGGATAAGTGAAAATTCTTCCTAAGGTAACCTTTATCTGAGAACATCTTATGTTATCTATTATATTATTATACTTTTGAGAATGAAGTAATCTCTTTTAAAAACATGAACTTTTCTGGGTAATGCTGCTAATTCCTGTTTCTGGTATGAAAATCACATAGTATATCCAATATATGCTCCATAGAATTGCCTCCTTTTCATCTAGTATGAATTTCACCAAAAAAATAGGCAAGTTATGCTTTTATTCCACTGGAGCCCTCATAGTGCTAATCCATTTTCTGAATTCTAGGTCATAACTTGTATTATCAGGAGACAGTAATATAAACAAAGCTTAACAGTGATTTTTTTTTTTCATTTCCAAAATAACTTTTCAATGGCATTTTGCACGGTTTGGGCCATCAGAGATATCCTTAATAAATGCCTGGGTAAGTATTGCACAGCTTATCCAACACAGCTTTTTTTTTTTTTTTAATAATCAAGTATTTTGTTCTTGCCTTTTTTCTTTAAAGATTTTTATTTATTCATTTGACAGACAGAGATCACAAGTAGGCAGAGAGGCAGGCAGAGAGAGAGAAGGGTGGAAGCAGGCTCCCTGTTGAGCAGAGAGCCCAATTCAGGGGTCCATCCCAGGACCTTGAGATCATGACCTGAGCCAAAGACAGAGGCTTAACCCACCAAGCCACCCAGGTGCTCCCCAACACAGCTTTATATACACATGTGTGCATGTACACATGGATGGATGGATAGATCTACATGTATATATTTTCATATAGCAAAACTCAATATGTTAATAATTTTCAGTACTTATTTAGATTTCTTTCCCTTTAGACACCAGTTCAATGGAACCTACTTCTTCAAATCTAATGGAAACCAACCCTCTGGAATGGCCAGAAAGGCATGTTCTTCAAAATTTGGAAAGTTTTGAAAAAGCTAAACAAAAAATGAGGTAATATTTAAATAGCTCAGTATTTTTAAATGACCATTTTTTCTTAATCCTTACATTGTGTTTATGAAATGTACATACTTTCTAGTTTTCATAGGAAATAATATTTTCCTTATTAAAGGAGTGTATGCATACTCTAAGTAGATAGAGCATTACAGAGTAGGATGTAGAGACAGTGTTGCCCCTCCTCACCTTCTACTTGTATGTTCTGGGTGTTAGAAGGTGGAAGAGGGACAGTAAAGAATCCTCCAAACCGAGAAGGCACTCGGAAATGTAAAAACGAAGCAAACCCTTCCGTACTTTCTACACAGTTTTTTCAGAGTAACTTACTGACGGGGTTTCAAGCAGATGACAGTCCAGCCCTGGGCATCTGTTCTCCACAAAGTCCGGACCTTAATCTGCAGATTTTATAGAGTGAGGGGATGAGCAGAGGTCATCGTAGTAAGGTCAAAAGGTTTAACATATCTGGTGGGGCCATCTGTGTGCCAGGGAGGAGAAAGGGCAAGAAACTAGGCTATCTCTGCTAGTTACCTAAACAGCTTCAGGGATGGTCGGAACAAGCCTTTCCAAATCCTGGTCAGGGCATTCATTAACCTCCAGGGCGCCCGAAACATATAGTCCCAAGAGAGGTCATTGCATGAACGGGATGGAGGGCCAAAGATGGAGTCAGTATTGTCAGCACTCCCGCATCTGGGATATTTTCTCGACCTATGCTTTCATCTTTTAGTTTTTTGAAGGTTATATTTTAAATTCCTAAAAGATTTTTTTTTTTTTTTTGTTCTCAACTCTGTTTTTTCATTAGCAATCTCTTCTTTTATTAGTGATGAGAATTCAGAAGATACTAAAAGGATGTTAATTGGAAACTTCTTTTAACTTGTTTTCTCTCTTCCTTAAATGATCTCATTATCCCTGGACCTGTTCTGTTTGTTCCTCTGGTGTTTTTTTCTTATGTGTAGCTTTCCTCCCATGTCTGATGGTCCTTGATTGTTACTAGTTTGGAATTTAAATTTTTTAAAAAATTTATTTATTTGTCAGAGAGAGACGGAGAGAGAGAGCGAACAAGCACAGGCAGACAGAGTGGCAGGCAGAGGCAGAGGGAGAAGCAGGCTCCCTGCTGAGCAAGGAGCCTGATGTGGGACTCGATCCCAGGACGCTGGAATCATGACCTGAGCCGAAGGCAGCCGCTTAACCAACTGAGCCACCCAGGCGTCCCACTAGTTTGGAATTTAATACAAAGCTGCTTTATATAAGTAGTTGGTGTTAATTTTCTCTCTGTATGTGTCGTCCTGTTCCCTGCCTGTTCTCATCTGAATATCGTGGGGAGGGAGATACAGGGTGGAGCATACCTAGAAGACTTCACTTTCGGGCATCTCTGGGGGTATCAGAAGGTAGGCAGCCTTGGTCCTTCACTCAATACTGAAATAACAGGGCTTTATGCTGGGGGCATCAGCACTGAGACTGGGATAGGCACCTAGTTCTGGATCTTCGGAGAGCAATTTCTCTGTTTTTCACTTGAGATAAAATTTCAGGGATAAGGGGAGGTGTGGTAGGGTGGTACTTGAACAATTGTTCTAGTAGGGCTCTTAAAATGCATTGCTGGATTTCTGCCCACTGCCACTCCACCTCTGTGTCGAGTCTTACCTGTGGCATTGTGGGATGAGAAGACAGAGGCCACATTGTTCTGTTTCTTTCTCTAGCTCTAATTTACATGCTTGCTCTAGTTTATCGCTTTTGTTTTTTCCACGATTTTTTTCATCTTTGATTTCTCAACCTTCCTATGAATTTAGTGTCTGATACTTCCTCATTGTGATTTCCACTTGTTTGAGTGGAGAGGTTAATGTGTATGTTTAATGCGCCATCATCTTGAACTAGATTGTTTGTCATTCAAGGTCTAGATCAAATATCACCTTTCTCTTAAGCCTTTTATAAATGTTGCAGTTCAGTGTTCTCTTCATTCATTAAGCGCCCAAGGACTAGATCATTACCTCTGTCATGAAGCTTATTTTATTGCACCTTTTTACCTCATTCTACATTGGTATATCTATCTCCTTTTACTCTCCTTACCTCCTTTCTCCTACTCAAGTCATACCTATATTACTAAATTACACACAGTGTTTATGAGTCTATACATTATCATCAGTGAAATCTTTTTAGTGTCTTCCAGTGATATTTACAGAGTCAATGCTCAACTTCTTCTCAGTGCGTCACAATATGGGGAGATAGCATTGAGTTCTTGGGGGAACAAAAATTACTTTGCATATATTCAGAATTTGCATTGTGTTAAAATAGGCTTCACTGGCAAATTAAGGATGCTTTACATAGTGAAATTCAGAAGTCAAGAATTTGGTCTTGGACAAACTCACCTATTCTGTGACTTTGTTGCCTCATCCTTAAGATGGGGATAACAATCCCAGTTCTAATTCAAAGTTGCCAATGCTTAAAGAAATGATTTATGAAAAAATACTTTGTAACTTTGCAAACACTGGACAAAATAACATGCTATTATTTGATTGATTGATTGATTGATTTAACTAAGACATATCTTGGTGGTGTAATTTATCACAAACTGTGCTTTGAAATTGCTTTGATATCTTTGTGTCCAGGGTCCTATGTAAATGCAAATTACACATGCCCCCGATGCATCTGGCCTATAAAATGACTGGGGGTAATATTCATTAAGAAACCTTTGTGAATCAGAGTTAAAGAATAGCTGTGTAAAAATTAAATTAAACTCATAATGTAGTTCTTACCCTCTTAGAGTATGAAGTTCAGAGAAAACATTTGTGTATTTTCTTGTTTGACTGTTTTTATTGGATTTATATTTTCAATTTAAAAATCAAGTTCTATTACAAAGCTGTAATCATCAAGACAGTATGGTACTGGCACAAAAACAGACATACAGATCAGTGGAACAAAATAGAGAGCCCAGAAATGGACCCTCAACTCTATGGTCAACTAATCTTCAACAAAGCAGGAAAGAATGTCCAGTAGAAAAAAGACAGTCTCTTCAACAAGTGGTAGTGGGGAAATTGGACAGCCACATGTAGAAAAAGGAAACTGGACCATTTCCTTACACCACACACAAAAATAGACTCAAAATGGATGAAAGACGTCAATGTGAGACAGGAATTCACCAGAATCCTTGAGGAGAACACAGTCAGTAACCTCTTCCTCCTCAGTCTCAGCAACTTCTTCCTATAAACATCGCCAAAGGCAAGGGAAGCAAGGACAAAAATGAACTATTGGGATTTCATCAAGATCAAAAGCTTTTGCACACCAAAGGAAACAGTCAACAAAACCAAAAGACAGCCAAGGGAACGGGAGAAAATATTTGCAAATGACATATTAGATTAAGGGCTAGTATCCAAAATCTAAAAATTTATCAAACTCAACACCCAAAGAACAAATAATCCAATAAAAAAATGAGCAGAAGACATGAACAGATATTTCTGCAGAGAAGGCACCCAGATGGCCAACAGACACATGTAAAAGTGCTCAACATTACTCGGCAACAGGGAAATGCAAATCAAAACCACAGTGAAAAACCACCTCACACCAGTCAGAATGGCTAAAATTAACAAGTCAGGAAATGACAGATGCTGGCGAGGATGTGGAGAAAGGGGAACCCTCCTACACTGTTGGTGGGAATGCAAGCTGGTGCAGCCACTCTGGAAAACAGCATGGAGGTTCCTCAAAAAGTTGAAAATAGAGCTACCCTACGACCCAGCAATCGCGCTACTGGGTATTTACCCTAAAGATACAAATGTAGTGATTCTGAGGGGCACGTGCACCTGAATGTTTACAGCAGCAATGTCCCCAATAGCCAAACTATGGAAAGAACCTAGATGTCCATCAACATTGATCAGTGTGGATAGAGATAGTTGATCAGAATGGATAAAGAAGATGTGGTATATATATGTATATACAATGGAATACTATGCAGCCATCAAAGGAAAGAAAATCTTGCCATTTGCAACAATGTGGATGGAACTAGAGGGTATTATGGTGAGCGAAATAAGTCAATCAGAGAAAGACAATTATATGAACTCTCTGATATGAGGAACTTGAGAGACAGGGTAGGGAGTCGTGGGGGGTAGGGAGGGAAAAATGAAACAAGGTAGGACCAGGGAGGGAGACAAACCATAAGAGACTCTTAATCTCAGGAAACAGATTGAGGGTTGCTGGGGGGTGGGAGGAGGGATAGGATGGTGGGGTTATGGACATTGGGGAGGGTATGTGCTATGGTCAGTGCTGTGAATTGTGTAAGACTGATGATTCACAGACCTGTATCCTTGAAGCAAATAATACATTATATGTTAATAAAAATAAATAAAATTTAAATAAATAAATAAAAATAAAGAATAGCAGGGGAAAGGGACACACCGTTGGTACATTATAGATCTTTACAGAAATAGAAGTCTAAAACCATAATGTCAACATTTTAATTATGTAATCACTAATAATATGCTCGATTGGAGTGATTAAGTAATCAGGAAGTAGTTGTAGTAATAGAAAGTCATGAATTTAATTTTCTGTGTAGGTATTGAAAGATTTTATTTCTGCTTTGTAGCAGTGTGATAGCATGATCTGTGACTCAGGGCTTGATAAAACCGCTACCATTCTCTGCAAGTATTTTCCTTTTTCCGGTTTTTAAACTTCCTGTGAGCTTTCTGGGTTTACAGAGTGAGAGTGTAGGTAGAAATAGTACCTAATTCAGAGTCAGTCCGGTTCCGACTGTCATTTTAAATGGCTCTGTCACCCTGGGCTTGTAATACAAACTAATGTGGTGTAGTATCTTTTTCTGAAAATTAGTAGTAATGATTCTTTTCTAGGTCTGGTATGCTGACTTTCACTTTAGAAAGTACTTGTTTTCAGGTGTTCATTTTGAGATAAGAACTGTTCTATCTTTGTCAAGGAAATTTGTAAGGATTAAGAACATATTGTATTTCAAATAGTTTGAGAAGTATAAACTCTTGTCTATATTTCAGGTATAATAATGATTCAGTGCTTATTCGTAATGTTATAATCATGGCTAGGAGAGACCTTGGGAGAGATTTCTGATTACTGTCTCATTTCATGGTTGTGCTTCAAGTAATCTTTCAAGTTCATAGAAAATTGGAACACTCAGTTTCTACTATCAAAATTTTTGAGATTATGGGGTTTCAGAACATACAAAAACATTTAGATTGAAATTTTGTTTTTTTTTTTAAAGATTTTATTTATTTATTTGACAGACAGAGATTACAAGTAGGCAAGAGAGGCAGGCAGGGAGAGAGAGGAGGAAGCAGGCTCTCCGCAGAGCAGAGAGCCCGATGTGGGGCTCAATCCCAGGACCCCTGGGATCATGACCTGAGCCGAAAAGGCGCCCCTAGATTGAAATTTTATAGAATGGATAACTTCACACTACTAAATAATCATGCCATCATTTATCTTTTTTAAATTTTTTTAAATTAAATTTATTTTTTTTCAGTGTTCCAAAGTTCATTGTTTATGCACCACACCCAGTACTCCATGCAATACGTGCCCTCCTTAATACCCACCACCAGGCTCACCCAACCCCCCACTCCCTACCCTTCCAAAAACCCTCAGTTTGTTTCTCAGAGTCCACAGTCTCTCATGGTTTGTCTTCTCCTCTGATTTCCCCCAACTCATTTCTCCTGATTTGTTTATTTTAGAGAGAGAGCAGGGGTGAAGCGCAAAGGGAGAGAGAGAATCTCAAGCAGACTACCCTCTCAACTCAAAGCCCAGTGCAGGGCTTTGATCCCATGACTGAAATCATGACCTTAGCCTAAATCAAGAGTCAGATGCTCAAGGACTGAGCCACCCAGGTGCTCCTTATGCCATCATTTATAAAGAATGTAATTATGCTTATTTTAGTCAAGTAGTAGCATTATTGACATGGTGAACTATAAGTCTCACTGTGACTTACAGATTTTTAAAAATACACTTTTATACTAAATGATTCACAAAGATTTTACTTTATTTTCTTTCCTAAGTATATAGTTCTGTAGTTTTCTTTGTTCTGGTTTCTGCTCATATCGCCTTTTCCTGACTATGGTGAATTCTAATCTACTTTTAACAATCTATATAACATTATTTTCTCAGAACTGGTTCATTACCTCGTTCATCTGAACAGTTGCTCGGTCACAAAGAGAGTCCACGGGACTCGATCACATTATTGGATGCTAAAGAATTACTAAAATTCTTTACCTCAGATGGATTACCAATTGGAGATCTTCAGCCTTTACAGATCCAAAAGGGGTAAGTGACAAACTTATAATTGCCAATTAATTTTTTAAAAGATTTTATTTTATTTATTTGACAGATAGGGATCACAAGGAGGCAGAGAGGCAGGCAGAGAGAGGAGGAAGCAGGCTCCCTGCTAAGCAGAGAGCCCGATATGGGGCTCCATCCCAGGACCCTGGGATCATGACCTGAGCTGAAGGCAGAGGCCTCAACCACTGAGCCACCCAGGCGCCCCATGCCAATTAATTTTTTAAAAATCATTTTAAAACACATTGCATCTCATTTCCTTAGTTAATCAATGCCTATGCTGCTTGGGCAAAATTCACTTGTTTGATCCCAGGGATTATTGGTTGGACTTGATCCTCACATTTTACCTTAGCCAATGTCCTGTTATTTGGTGTTATTGAATATAAGGAAAACAAGGATAGTAAAAGCAAAAGCAACCTCAGTTTATTCCCTCTAGAAGTCAGTAGCTTCTACTTTGTATACAAAGGACAATGCTATCTAAGAAAAAATTATAATTTGACTTGCGAATTTTTTAAATTCTTTTTTCTACATTATTCTCTAGTTTTGATTTTTGCCATTACCTGTCATGACATTGTCATGTCATGCCTAATATTAGCAAAAAGCACAGCCTTCAGCTGAAGAGAACAGAAAAGTATAATAAAAATGCTTTTGAAACTATAATTTTACTGAGTACTCAGTGTCCATGTGAATAGTTTACTGCTAATTTGACTTCCAAGACAACTAAGTTACTAGTTAATAAATACCAGATGTTGCTAAAGTTGACTTAATTACAGGTAAAATTGTTATGTCAATTACCTGTGAGATTTGAATCATTTGATCACTATCCCATCTTAATTGTTAATCCATTATTTTGAAGACCTCCTAGAGAACCTTAAAAATTATGGATCATTTTAATCACTTCTTCAAAACTTGTTTTGGCAAATATTGATTTTAAAGGTATACTTTGGAAGGGATTTATTTGAAATTAGTTATATCTCATAAATCATCCTGGAGCATATTGCCTTCATGTGAATGTTCACTCAAGAGAGAGAGAGAAGGAGCAACTTTGAAAACTTGAGAATCTTAGTAATTATGGGTTTGTTGGTTTTTCAAAGATTATTTATTTATTTGACAGACAGAGATCACAAGTAGGCAGAGAGGCAGGTAGAGAGATTGAGGAGGAAGCAGGCTCTCCGCTGAGCAGAGAGCCCGATGCGGGGCTCGATCCCAGGACCCTGAGATCATGACCTGAGCTGAAGGCAGAGGCTTTAACCCACTGAGCCACCCAGGGGCCCCAGTAATTATGGGTTTTAATGACTTAATGATCTTAATGACATAAATGTTGTATAATTTTTCTTTCCTCATATCTTTGAGATATTGGTACTCTTTTTTATGGGAATCAAGAGAGTAAAGAAGTATATACACATTTTTCATCTATTTAGCTATCGGATTATTGTCCTTCCAGGTCATTAAGTGTGAATTGACAAAGTTGAACAGATTTGCCAAAACTGAATTTTATAGGTTGTACTCTTTTTGAAGAGAGTGTTTTTCTAGATGCAACATTAGGGGATATACTTGTAGGGGGGATACTATTTTTTCTGTTATTTATAGGTATTTTATTTAGGGAAATTTGATACAGTTTCTTTGTGTTAGTAAAGAATGACAACATTACCCAATAATCTTCTATTAACATTGAAATTGAAGAATGAGCTTTCCTAACAATGAATCAGGAACCTGTGGGCTCTTATTAAAATGTCTACCTGTGTAAGGAGCTATTGAAATGTTGAACAAACTGCAGGCATGACTCCTGTGTGTAAACCGAAGAAATACTAAACGTCAATAAAATACATATTTGCTAAAACATTTCCTTTAGAAAGAATAGGTTATGAGTAAATCTAAAGAAAAATACATAAAGTTGCTGAGAGTATTGAAATAAATGGAAGACACCGTGGTAAGGGAAGGAAGTGAAATGCTAGGTACCTAAATCGTTTTACATTAGGAAATTATTCACTTGAATAGTGAGTCATCAAAATACTGGGGTCATTGCAATTAATTAGTGTTATTTTTTGTGGAACACTTTAAATGGGTGGATTAGATTATAAGTTCTGTTTTCTAAGGTTCATACTTAGTATATGCCTTACACTTTAATGTAATAATTTCAAATGCTTATTATAGTACCCTCAATAATTTTCAGTGGCAAGTGGGTAGTTTTCATTATTAAAGCCATAGGGCAAAAAATGTGAGGGCATACTTACTCATGGAACTATACTATCTGCTTGCATTTCTGTATACCCTCTCCGAGTCTTCTGAATTCAGGCACCTGGTATTTCATTCTCTTGACTATGTTGCATAGTCAAAGAGGCGCCGTTGCATTCTTCTCCCATTTCCATCTAACCTGTTCTGAGCTTCAGGAACATGATCCATTGCATTAGAACAGTGTCTCTCAACTCAGGAAGAGAAAGATGAGGGTTGGGAGGAGTGGGCACCTCTTAGAATAAATAAGCAGGAGAGTTTAACCTAATTGCAGTGACCTTTTTCTTCCTGAGATTTTGATATACCCCTGCAGGTCTGAGTATGGAAGGGGTTGAGCATGAATATTTACTGTAAGCTCACCATATGATTAGTTTTCCCATACCTGCTGATTGGAACCTACTTCAAAAGCATAACCGAAGTCAGCAGTCTCCATATCCTTTGATATTTAACAGGTTGCTAACTCTTTTTTTTTTTTTTTTTAATTTATTTATTTGTCAGAGAGAGGGAGAGAGTGAGCGAGCACAGGCAGACAGAGTGGCAGGCAGAGGCAGAGGGAGAAGCAGGCTCCCCGCTGAGCAAGGAGCCTGATGTGGGACTCGATCCCAGGACGCTGGGATCATGACCTGATCCGAAGGCAGTCGCTTAACCAACTGAGCCACCCCGGCGTCCCAACAGGTTGCTAACTCTTAAAGTAGGTGTCAACATGACTACATTCCCAGGGAAAGAAAAATCTGGATCCTTCATGTGTTATAGTAGGAAGTAAATACTTTTGTTACCGAAAGATTTGAATTGACTTTGATTATCCCCCTGCTAAGAAGAACCTAACTAAATGCATCAACATTAGTTCACTACACCAACAACAACAAAAAATTCTTCTGGAATAATGCTGCTTCTTGAATTTCCACTACAAATCATTTTTCATTCTTTTTTTTTTTTTTAAGATTTTATTTATTTATTTGACAGACAGAGATCACAAGCAGACAGAGAGGCAGGCAGAGAGAGAGGAGCATTTTTCATTCTTGATTTAGCCATTTCTCAGAATAGTTTTGTGAAATAAATAACATCATGACTTCAGAAAGTTGAGGTGCACCGAAAATGTAAGTGACAGAACCCACTTAGGTTTAACCTTGTTTGATTTCTTTCTTATGCTTTCTTGATGTTACATAATTTTTATCCCATATAAGACTCACTTATAGAGAAGGAAGTCAGATTTTGTTTTCTAGATGCTTTCTTGAACTCTCTTTTTCACTAAATAAACTAAATACAAATGAAAACCTTTTTGTTTTAGGGAAAAGACTTTTGTTCTGACACCGGAACTTAGTCCTCGGAAACTTCAGGGTTTACCTTTTGAAAAAGCCTCAGTGTGTCATTATCATGGGATTGAGTAAGTTTTTATTTACACTTTATTCTTCTGCATGTTGCTGGTGAAGCTTTTCTTTTGTCATTGTGAAGAGTATCTCTAATAAAATATAAAGAGGGCGCCTGGGTGGCTCAGGTGGTTGGGCGACTGCCTTCGGCTCAGGTCATGATCCCAGACTTCCAGGATCGAGTCACACATCGGGCTCCCAGCTCCTTGGGGAGTCCGCTTCTCCCTCTGACCGTCTCCTCTCTCATGCTCTCTCTCACTCATTCTCTCTCAAATAAATAAATAAAGTCTTTAAAAAATAAATAAATAAATAAATAAAGATAAAAAGCTAAAGAGAAAGTGTATCACTCAGAGAACAAAGCAGTGTGTACACAAATAAGAGTTTATCTTCTGTCGTAAAAAAAAGGTATTTGATGATTGATCAGTTTTGTGGCATTTAAATATTATTTAATTGCCAGACATTTTAATCAAAAATTTTCATTTCTATGTTATAAATGTGTATTTATACTACTGGTTACATTAATAGTCCTTGGTCACTAATTACATCATAATTACTCAGAAACTATTAGATGAAATGTGTTCCCATTTGTAGTACGTTAATTATCTGTAAATTTTTCTAGAATTTTAATTGACCAGTTTGAATAAAATTTCAGAGAATTCTCTTGTATAAAGGAATTAGTTTCTGAGGTTATGTTCATATACATCTACCATTTTCACAAGGATAAGAAATTCAATAATGGTGATAAAATATTTTATGATGAATTTTCAAGACCTTGGTGATTCATTTTGTAAAATAATTTGCCTGAAACATCCTACTTTGATTGGCTTGTAAACTTAATCTTCGTTTCATGTAAACTTTAAAAATGCTGACAGTCTTTCACTCAGAAGCTAAAGATACAAAGGACAATTATTTCTGCCGTTAGAAGCATATACTCTACAGGGGAGGAAGAAAACACATAATTTTAGTAGACTATAAATAGTGTTAAAATACAGATATCTGCCCAGTGGTTGGAAGAATTACATTCCAAGAACTACTTGAGAGTGTTTCCAAGAGGAAAACTGAACTAGGTTTCAAAGAATGAATTGGAGTAAACCTGGCAGAAAAGGAAGTGTCTGGGAGAGAAACAAAGTACAGAGTTACAGATTCTAGGAAGATAAACTACATTTTTAATTTTTTTTATTTTTTAAAGATTTTATTTCTTTATTTGAGAGAGAGAGCTTGAGTGAGCAGGGGAGAGGGACAAAGGGAAAAGCAGAGAGCCTGCCTCTGGGCTCAGTCCCAGACCCTGGGATCAGGACCTGAGCCGAAGATAGCTGCTTAACCGACTGAGCCACCGAGTCCCTAGATTTGTATTTCTGAACAGGAGTGATAAACATATTGTACTATAATAGGACCAAATGATGAAGTCATGAAGGTCACTAGTGACATGGGAGGGAGATTGATCTTTTTTTTTTGAGGAGTAAAAAAACCTTTATTTTTAAAGCATGAAATTATATGCTTGGGTTTGTACCATTGAAAGAAGTCTCGTTGGCTTTTGATAAATTGAGTTGAAGTCTTTCAAGCAGGAGATGTTGAAGGACTAAAATGCTATCTCAAGGCAGTGGAAATAGGAAAGAGAATACAAACTTATAGCTATCTAAAAAACCTTAGACCAGTTAGATGTTAGAGATGAGAAAAAGGAGATGACAAGAATTTCTTTAGGGTTTCTAGCTTGGGCAGATTGGAAAGATGGTGGTACCAATTGAGAAAATATGGAAGGTATGGATGGCCACCCAGCAAGTCACTCTAGGAATGTTTACTTCCCTTGCTATGTTTAAATAAGATTTATTTCATTTAAAGAGTTTGTATGTAAGTTTGACACTAGGTTATTTTATTTTCGAGCATCAGATTTAAATTCCCCATTAAAGTCAGAGATGCAAGAGTTTAAAAGATACCTATGATCACTGCTTTTTTCTTTTTTACCCATTGTGCTGAATGTTTCTGTTTTAATCACTGTTTTGGCTAGTCAGTTAAACTAAGTAAATCTAGATAGGGAGCTTTAAAGAGTTGTAAACTCAAAAGAGTATATATATTGAAAAGGAGACCGTAGAAGTATTTTTTTGTTTTGCTGAGAAGAGACCTGAAAGATTATTAGAAGTAGTAAATTTGAAAAGTGACCAGTGATAAAATACATGCCTAGTTTACCATTTCCAATTTTAAACACTACGAGAAAAGATCTTATTGAAAATAACAATAAAACCATAAATATTAGAAGCATTTTTGCAAGAAATATAGAATGGAAAAAATTGCAAATAACCTATATCGGGGGCATAAAAAGCAGCATTGATTACTTCAGGGAAACATGCCTTGTTTCCCTATGCACAGATCATATTCTGGAGGTATTAGTTCTTGTGGAATAAATGTAAATATTTAATATAATTTTTAACAACTTTGAAACTTTGGCTGAAATAATTCTATAATTTATCTGGTAAGAAGCCTCCTTCCTTTTATTTAAAGAATAAGGTTAATTTTATCATATAACCTGAAAATTATATTTTAAAGCTATTATAATTACAGTGTAGAACTAGAACTAAATAGGAAATCCAAGGAAAAAAGCAAATATACATAGGAATTTGATCTAATAGAAGAAAAATTTCAAATCAGAGGGCAAAAGATGAAATATTCAGTAGATAGTAGTGAGAATATGATTAAATATGCAAATAAAAATAATTTAAAATGATTCTTGGTTCACACCAAATATCAAAATAAATCGCAGAGTATTCAGAATTAAAAGTGAAAAGCTATGGAAGGAAAGGACTAGCATGAAATTTAGGGGAAAATCTATTCTAGGTGTGGGGAAGACTTTTTTAATACATTGTCAGGAAGAAACCAAACAAGAAAAGAATGATAGATTTGTCCTGATTTTGAAACAGCAATGTCAATAATGGATAGAAACCAAAGAAATCCTTAAACTAAGGATTGAGCTGAGGAAAATATTTTTAAGCATAAATTTGAAGGTATTTTCTTTTGTAATTAAAGAATGCTGGGGCACCTGCGGGGCTCAGTCAGTTAAGCATCTGACTCTTGATTTCAGCTCAGGTCATGGTCTCAGGCTCATGAACTTGAGCCCAGCATCAGCTCCATAGTCCACTTGAGTCCACTCCGCAGCCCTGGAGCCCACTCGAGATCGCCCTCTGCTCCTCCCCCTGCTTACGTACCCTTGCTTTCTCTTTTTCAAACAAATAAATAAAATAAATTTTTTAAAAAAATAGAAATTGCTTACAAATCAATTAAAAAAATAAAATAAATGCTCCTATGAAAAAGCTGGCAAATTCCTTAACCATTTGTTTACCCAAGAGGAATTACAAATGACTGATACGCATGACGCATTGTTTTTATCAACTTTTTAAAATCTGCTTTTTAATTCACGTTCTTAATGTAAATTGAAACCACAACGAGGACACTTTTCACTTATGAAGTCATGTTAGTGGTGACGAGGCATGAATGAGTAAGCCAGCCCATAGAAGTATAAATTACTACAACCTGTCTGGAGGGCTGCCCAGTAATTTACCAAAACCCACACAAATGTTCATAACATCAGATTGATTAATTTTAGCTTAATGGGAAAAAAAGTGGTGTACAGTGAAAGTTATTATGCAAGGGTATTTTCTGTAATGTTATTTAAAATAAGAAACGTTGGAAATGTCTAACCGTAGGGGCTTGGTTAAATACATTATAGTACATCCATAAAATTCTGTACGGTCACCAAAATGGCTGAAATTGAAGACTGATAGTGACAAGTACGCGCAACAGTTAGAACTGTAGTACATTGCTTGCGGGAGTATGAAATGATATCTCTACTCCAGAAGAGGATCTGGAAGGTTCTTATAAAACTAAACATACTCAGATCCTGTGGTTCAGCAGTTCCAACACTAGGCATTTTCCTGAAGGAAGTGAAAACACAACTCTGCAGAAGACTTGACCAAAGAGCAGTTTTATCCGTAATAGCCCCCAACTGCAGACAGCCTAGGTAGTTGTCAACAGAGTAGATAGACCAACTGCCTAGGTAGATGTCAACAGAGTAGATAGACCAACTGGCGTATGTATACAGAGCAGTACTGTCAGCAGTAACAAGGAACATACAATAACATACATGTACATCGGTAAATACAGTAACATTACCCTTCTGTCTGCATGTGGGAACAGTTGGAAGTCAGAATCTGAGGACTTTTTTTTCTTTTTTTAAGATTCTATTTATTTATTTGTCAGAGAGAGAGAGAGCGAGCGAGCACAGGCAGAGTGGCAGGCAGAGGGAGAAGCAGGCTCCCTGCCGAGCAAGGAGCCCAATACGGGACTCGATCCCAGGACTCTGGGATCATGACCTGAGCCGAAGGCAGCTGCTTAACCAACTGAGCCACCCAGGCGTCCCAGAATCTGAGGACTTAAAAATGACTAAGAGGAACTACCTACCCCTGTCAACAAATAAGTCTTTCAGTGACTCCGTTTTCTTAACTTTAAATTTGTGCTCCTTAACCTGGGGGCATTGAGATCGAACTAGGGAGGTTGAAGGAGGCGAGCACAGTGAATCCAAGAACGTGGTTTTTTTTTTGTTTTGTTTTGTTTTTGTTTTTGTTTTTGTTTCCAAGAAGACTTGGGCATGTGGGGAGTGGGGGAGACCTATTTATGTTCAACATAGATGATGAATCCACTTGTAACAAAATTCGAGTGGGATGTCAAAGTAATTATGAAGCTGAAAGGAGAGTTCTGTCTTCCTCATGCTGCTGTAAGCCATTGGAATCTTTGAGCTCTTCCTATACCCAGACGTAAATAATATTTGGAAAAATATATATATATATAAACTGCTCAAGCGCAAATCAGTGTTTTCTTAAGGCAAAATAAAACATACCCCATGTAGGCTTGTTTTGTTCTTTCACTCATTTTATCCTAGAGCATTAGATACCATTGATTGTAAGATGCACAGTTTTCTTTCACAAGAAATTAAATACTGCTGTGAAACTGTGACGGGTGGCCATGCCAGCCTCCTGTTGGTTTCAAATTTCTTTCATCTGTTCTAAGAGATCTGGCAATTTCTCCTGCCTGCATTGACATTGGTGTGTGCTAGGCAGTATCTTGCCTCTTATGTAGTTAGCAAACAAAATAGCTTCATCTTCTTTATTTTTCTTTCCTTGGATGCACAAAGCATTTGGTTAATGTTTTGCAAGAAAATATAGAAGTGTAGTCATTCATTACTTCACTAATATCAAATATCCACCCTTCCTTTCTGTTTCCGTTGCTTTATTATTTACAAGTATTTTTTGTTTCAGTGCCAGGTCATAGTATAATCATTTGAAGACATCTTAAATGGCAAAGTCAACTGGCACAGTACACATAATTCATTTGAAGGAGTGACATTATGAACAGCTGTGATCAAGAGATGTTAAAACTGGAAGGAAAATACCTGCATGTTAGATTCAAAATCTGAGTAGGAAAAAGACTCATTTGAAGTCAGACTGTATCTTTTTTTTTTTTTCTCAAAAATGTTCTATAGGCTCATCAGGCATTATGTTGCCTCTTGTCTAGAACCTTTCTTAACATTCATGGTTCTTGATTTTATTTTCGATTCTGTCAATTGCCCAGGAGAGAACTAGAACTCATCCGTAATCCTTAGAATTACTGCTGGTTTTTAAAGAAATGTGTTTTATTAAAAAAACAGACTAGAGCAAGAATGTTACAGAACTGAGAGACCTCGGTTCTAGTTACAATTCTGTCACCGCTGCACGTTCTGACTTAGGATCTCAGTGTTCTCCCCTGTTAAACTGCTGGGTTAGATCGGAGATTTTTCAGTCCTAGCCATGCTTTAGAATCACCTGGACAGCTTTTTAAATAATGTGCATACTATAAGATTTGATGTGGTAGCAAATAAACCTGCTAGTAATAATAGTAACACTAGCAACAGCAGCATGCATTTTCTGACTGCTTTGCTTGTGTGTTCTAGGCACTGCTTCCGAGTGCCTACAGGTGCCCACGGAACATGTAAGGAATCTTCACGGTAGCTCGTGGAAATGACTGCTATAAATCTCAGATTGCAGAGGAGGCCAGCAGAAGCATAGATAAAGTTAAGTAATTTGGCCAAGTTCAAACAGCTCATCAGTAGTGGAGCCAAATTTAAATCCAGGGATTCCAGCTTTTAGAAATCAAATATGAAAGTGGCAAGGGAAAGAAAAAGTCCCTAAACTTTGACCAGGCAGTCAGCTGTTAGGGTAATGATACACTCCTTGGGAGCTGAACTAAAAGCTTATGGACCCAAAGTTCTGGTTTTAGGGAGCATCTTAGAATTTTACAAGGCAAGAGGACGGCTAACAGAGAAAGGGTTTAATTTTGATTGCCCTCCCATGACCTCTGTGAAGTGGTTTGTTTCCCTGATGCAGCTGTAGCAGAGAAGAAAGTGAAGAGTTGTCCGAGGTCACATGTCTCTTACGTGATTTTCCTGTTATGCTTCTTTGTTGTACTTAACAACACGGGATTTCTTTAAGTCCAGAAGCCGTTCACTGAGCTAACATCTCCTTGATTCCTTGAATCGGATCTCGCCAGAAACCAGATGCACAGGGACAGCCAAAGTGTTTGAAGAAAAATCTGTCAATCAAGCAGTAAGGGGGGAAGGGAGTTTCAAAGAAAAATTCCAGATGTTCTGAGCTGTCTTTTTTGAGCCAGTTAGAATACCTTTATACCCTTTTCATCTTTTTGTTGAAAATAAACTCGCCCTTTCTATAACTTTTTTTTTAAATTTCTTATTTATTTGACAGAGAGAGAGATCACAAGTAGGCAGGGAGGCAGGCAGAGAGAGAGGGAGAGGCAGGCTCCCTGCTGAGCAGAGAGCCCGATGTGGGGCTCGATCCCAGGACCCTGAGATCACGACCCGAGCCGAAGGCAGAGGCTTAACCCACTGAGCCACCCAGGTGCCCCTCACCCTTTCTAACAGAAGTCAGCATTTCATGTTGTTACATATTAGCCGTGCTGAGGAATCAGAGGTTGGCAGAGATTTAAAGAGTATTAAAACAGCAACTCTCTTCTGAAAATAAGCCAAAGGATTAACTTAATCTGTTGCCCAGAAATAGTCAAAGAGGAATCAGATCGTACTTCAAATTTTTAAATCGTTTGCCCTGTTATTGAGCAGGCTAGGAAAAAAACTGAACTTGTGAGGAAAGTCGGCCATTCATGCAACCCTCCAACAATTACTAGGAAGTTAAGTAAGAGGTTTTCAAGTAGATGTTTTGCTGTTTCCGCATTGGCAGGAAAAAGGCTATTGCTGTCGTGGAGCCTGTGATTTTAATGGTCTTTCTCCTGTTTAGATACTGCTTGGATGACCGAAAAGCTTTAGAAAGAGATGGCGGATTTTCTGAACTTCAGTCTCGCCTTATCCGTTATGAAACCCAAACCACCTGCACCAGAGAAAGTTTTCCAGTCTCCACTGTGTTGAGCCCTCTTCCGTCCCCTGCCGTCTTGTCAGAGCCTGGAAGTGTCCCTGATGGAGAAGCATTACAAAGCGAGCGCCGAGCTGAAGTTTCTCGATTGAAAAGGAGATCAAAAGATGGGAATTGCTTTTATCCACAAAAAAGGTGAACTATTAAATGCATTAAAAATAGTCTCATGAGGGCGCCTGGGTGGCTCAGTGGGTTAAAGCCTGCTTTCAGCTCAGGTCATGATCCCAGAGTCCTGGGATCGAGCCCCGCATCAGGCTCTCTGCTCTGCAGGGAGCCTGCCTCTCCCTCTCTCTCTGCCTGCCTCTCTGCCTACTTGTGATCTTTGTCTGTCGAATAAATAGATAAAATCTTTAAAAGAAAAAAAAAGTCTCATGACTGGAGCACCTGGGTGGCTCAGCACCTGGGTGGCTCAGTGGGTTAAAGCCTCTGCCTTCAGCTTGGGTCATGATCCCAGGGTCCTGGGATCGAGCCCTGTGTCGGGCTTTCTGCTCAGCAGAGAGCCTGCTTCCCCCTTTCTCTCTGCCTGCCTCTCTGCCTACTTTAAAAAAAAAAAAAAGTTTCCTGACAGAAAGTGTGTTGGTGTCCACCCTTTTTTTCAAATTAGTCTTTCCTGTTTTTAAGTAGCTTTCTGCATAGATCGTAGATTAATTCCTTCATATCAGGAATTTTGTTTTTATTTTGTACACTTATCATTATGCTTATAAGTTCTAAAAAAGAAATGACTTGGAAAAAAACACAAATTCTTGCTTTCTGTGCTGAAATACAATCCATTTGCATGATGGATCGTCAGGTTGTTAAGCCCTGGAACACTAGAGATCTGGTCCAATAGATTAAGTAGCGGAGCTGCCCTACTGAAGAGGGTCTTTCTTGCTAGCTCTTCCTGCCTTCTTGCACTGCTTTCTGCCTGCCCAGGCCCCTTAAACATTGTTTTTGTAAAATATAGCTTTAAACACTGTATAATATTATATGAAACTTTTCCTCGTCCTTTTTTTACTACCTAATAAGTAAAATGTCCATAAACTAGAACAGAAGTTTTCATAAACACTTTCATTCCCATTGAATTTATATATCGTTAGAACCTTGGTCAAATTTAGGTCTTTAGCATCTAAAGCATCTTAAATTTTTACTGTATGTAAATCTTTCAAAAAGTATAAGATATTATTAGAATGAGACTTTTAAATCTTTTTTTAGCATTTAAAAATATTAGAATATTTTTAAATGTTCTATTATACTCTATTATAATAATTCTATTATAATAATAGATTTCCCTAATATGGAATAACTAAATTATTTTTATGGGGGCTTCACAAATTCGTGGTACTTTTTAACTGTGATAAAGCAAAAAAGCAAATCCATTAACATTTCCGATACTGTATTTTATAACAATAACTTCCTTATTTGTGACTTGTGACTAATAAAAAGACATGTGTTCTAGAAAAGAAAGTTCAGTGTGGCCTGTGGATTAGCAGAATTGAAGGATGTGAGACCCTATCTTGTGTGAAAAGAAATATAAACATTTTAGAAAGAGCCAATTTTATAGTTTTATTTGTATTTAATACTTATTTATTTTGTCCAGGTAATTGTGTAGGTACAATAAGTATAGGCTGCGGTGTCTTTGTCAAAATTATCTTCATAGAAAAGTGTAAGTACTTAACAGATGCTTATTAAATTTTCAGATTTCCCCACCTGGAATGCCAGAGCTGACTTACGTGAGAAATTATAAAGTGAGGGGAAGGCAGCAGTGGTACTGCTTGTTGCCTTTCCTATTGGCTGAAATTCCAGTTATTCCTTGCTTTGTATGTTTTAGTCACTCATTTGAAGAACAGAGCAACTTTGTAGTATGATGTCACATTACTTCTTTAAAGCAGTAGTAGCAAGAAATTTTGTTTGCTTTTCATGGGTTTGTTTCAGTGAATATAGTTGTCACATTTAAGGCAGAAAAATGGACCTCATTGTTGATTCACTTCATCTGTGTTTTTGATGTATTTCTCCACAATAGACTTGTGAAGTCTGAAAGTTCAGATTCTCTTCTTTCTCAAACAAGTGGCAATACTCATCATCATCATCGTGCGGTGACATCCAGAAAACCCCAAGCAGAGCCATCATTACCTGTGGCTTGTCCATCAGTTCCAGTTCTAAGCTGTGAAACTCCAAAAGTCACTACAAAGGCCAGGTCAGGTCAAAAAAGTGTGCATGGACCAAAAACATCAAGACAAATGAAGGAATCAAGATCACAGAAGCACACACGGGTAAAGACTTATTTCCTGTTTCTTAGTTCTGCATGGGAAGAAATTCCTTTATTTGGTTCATTTAAAATGTATGTCTAAAATTTTATGAGTGAAATGAGATGGTATCTGTAATGTACTTTAAAACAACCCCTCATAAGAAGGAAAATGGGTAAGTGGGCAGAGGTATAAATGAAACCAAATTAGCCACAAATTGATCCTCATTGAAACTGGTTGATCTACCAAGATAGAGATTTGTTATAAAATGGTCTCTCTACTTCTCAGTGTTTGAAATTTTCCATAATAAAAAATAAATACACCCCCATATTTATCCCTAATACATGTAGCTTTTACACCCAGATTTTGATTCAGAACTCATGATTTGAATTCCTCTTCAGATACTGCCATCATTTCTTTCTAATAGATATCTGGTGACATGTATGACCATGTAAATGTTCCAGATTTCTTTTTTTTTTCCTAGTTCTTTTGTCCTAGTGAACTTGTCTTTCACATAGTTACATGATTATGTAATTCACACAACTGAACTCTAAAGATGAAATAATAGGTTTGTACCTTTTCCAAGAAATATTAGTCATATGTTATGTTCTATCCAAGATACTGAAAGAGGTGGTTACGGAAACCCTGAAGAAACACAGCATTACTGAGGCCCATGGATGTTTCTCTGCATGCAGCCAACGTCTCTTTGAGATCTCCAAGTTCTATCTGAAGGTATGGTGTCTTCTCTACTAACAGTAAAATTGGAGTCATGTTCTGATGTTCCTCGTTGACATAAAGTCATTTTTAGTGAGTTATTTTTATACTGATAGCTTATAATTTTTCCCAGATATTTTTTTAAGTGGAGATAGAAAAATTGGAGCCTAAGTATTTTATATCAGGCTTGATTTTTGTCTTCGTATGTAGAAAACTACATTTAAAATGTATCCTCAGGGGGCACCTGGGTGGCTCAGTGGGTTAAGCCGCTGCCTGTGGCTCAGGTCATGATCCCAGGGTCCTGGGATCAAGCCCCACATCGGGCTCTCTGCTCAGCCAGGAGCCTGCTTCCCCCGTCTCTCTCTGCCTGCCTCTCTGCCTACTTGTGATCTCTGTCTGTCAAATAGAAAAAAAAAAAAAAAAAAAAATCTAAAATGTATCCTCAGTATTTCCCTAACATGTTTTTGACTTAAGTTGATAATAAGGTTTAAAACATGTTTTTTTTTTCTTTTTTTTAAAGATTTTTTAAATTTATTCATTTGAGAGAGAGCGAGAGGACAAGCAGGGGCAGAGGCAGAGGAAGAGGGAGAAGCAGGCTCCGCACTGAGCTAGGATCCCCACGTGAGGGCCTGTTCCAGGACCCTGAGATCATGGCCTGAGCTGAAGACAGATGTCCAACCATCTGAGCCACCCAGGTGCCCCTCAAAACATGTTTAATTAGTAGTTTTAATATATAGTAAAAAGGCAACTGGAATGGGTATCAAAGTACCTCATTTCTAATTTTGAGTCCATTGTCGGCTAGTTGTGACACACAGGACAGATCAGCCAATCAGATGACGCTTCTATACAACTTAGATGGTGTTAGGTCACGTCCAGGGAAGAGTCTTTGACTCAAATCGCAGTTTTGTGTGGGTTTTTAAAACTGCAGATTGACCACATGCGCTCAATTCACCTTCTTTTAAAAATCTCTCAAGAAAGATGGTATTAAAGTACAAAAACAAAGAAAAGAAGAGAGAAAAAAATGTTCAGTCCCTTGTGGATTGGGCAAGACAAAGCACACAGCAGTGTGGTATTGCAGAATTAAGGAAGTTAGAACCTAAGTGCCTGCGTGGCGGAGTGCCAGTGAGACTCGAACCTCTTCAAGGAACAGTCTCTGAGGTGCTTAGGATTTGAAGATTCTGGACATCGTGGAAAGCAGGGGTGTGTCAGGTGGAAGATAGGGGAATTGAATAAAAATCTAGAAAGGGAGCCCTCAACTTCCTCCACAAGCCCCGCGGAGGTAACTACGAGGTACACTGCACGTTCGTCTCTTCCCCCACCTCTGTGACACTGCCGGAAAGAATCTCTCGAGAAGAAGGAAGTAAAGGCCACAAGGGAAAAACCAGCTGGCCGCCTAATAACCCTGCCTCGTGAAGCCATCAGACAGAGCTTCCGCTAAGATTCAGGTCTCATTTTTGTATATGATTGGACTGCCAAGGATTAGCAGACTTGAGATGTTTTCAAAAAAAGAGATGCCAGAACATAAAGGAATGAAGGGAACTCTTAAGGGGCAGTAGGCTATAAAAGACTTTAAAAAACTATAATTTTCTCAGAAAGAGAAAATATAATATAATTGGATCCATAAAGCTAGAACAAGATGCTGTTTCCAGCATCTGTGTAGAACATGGAGACTCTTCGAAATTAAAAATACGATAAAACCAATTCAATAGAGAGGCTGAATAGTTGAGATTAAGCAAGTTACCAGAAATTAGAATCATATGACAAAAACATGAAACATAGAATCAGCAAATGGGAGGACTAATCCAGAAGATCCAATATGCTACTAATAGAAGTTTTAAAAATAGAGAATAAAGGAGAGCAAACTGTCAAAAATCTAACCAAGTTTTCCAGAACAGAAGAACACAAGTGCCATGATTGAAAGGGCACACAGCTTGTCCATCCCTGTGAATGACAGTTCTACAACAAGCCACCTCATTGTGGAATTCCATACCTCTTGGAATAGAGAGAACACTTCTTAAAAGCTTCTCAGAAGGAAAGTTTGCATATAAAGAACTGAGACTCAGAATGGCCATGGACTTCTCCACATTGAGTAATGTATGCTAGAAGACAGTAGAAAAGTATCTTCCAGTCTGAGGGAAACGGAGTGACCTACTTTGTTATACCTGGTCACAAATTTAGTCAGGTATGAGGATTCCAAGATACTTCAGATGGGGAAGGTCTAAAAAAACCAGTCATTCGTATACCCTTTGGAAGCATGGGCAAGAAAACGAAGTTCAGGAGAACAGGGATGGAGTCCAGAAAGAAGAACTAACCCAGGGAGCAGTCAGACCAGATCAGAGCAGGCTGTGGGAGAAGGATCACCAGGGGGAAAAATAAGAATAAAAATGAAAAATCATGGGGCACCTGGGTGGCTCAGTGGGTTAAAGCCTCTGCCTTCGGCTCAGGTCATGATCCCAGGGTTCTGGGATCGAGCTCCGCATTGGGCTCTCTGCTCCGCGGGAAGCCTGCTTCCTCCTTTCTCTCTCTGCCTGCCTCTCTGCGTACTTGTGATCTCTGTCAAATAAATAAATAAAATCTTAAAAAAAAAGAAGAAGAAGAAGAATGAAAAATCAGATTTTTTGAAAGACTGAACCAAGAGGTTACCCAGTGTATTTGAGCATTTGAAACAACTTTGCTATTTGTACATTTAATCAGGCGATTGTAGCATTTGGCAGAGGGACCCAGATTACAGACATGGCAAATGAAGCAAATATTATTTAACTGGAGGTTAAACAAAATGCGAGATCATTAGAATACCATCACTTAGTTCAGGACTGAGCTGTATGTACATGGGTTTAATCATGCACACACGGACTGTTCAGTGATCGAAACTGGTGCAACAGTTGCTGAGAAGAGTGAGGTGGCCTGATTCAGAGACCGGAATCCACTACCTTTGTAACTTTGTAACCACGATCATCATCTAAAATTGCTAAATCAAAAAGCAGCAGCATAAGCGTATTATTTAGAAACATGCAGGTATAAATAAGGGAAACAGCTGAAAAAACTGAAAGCGGCTCTCTCCCCTCTGGGAAGCATAACTTAGAGGGAGAGCCAAAGGACTGCTTTTTTAAAAAACAATTAGATTTTTTAAATTTACTTTGTAATCTAATTTGATACAATCATATTTTCTAAAAGTCAGAGATTTCAGTTTCCTTTCCTGTGTGATTCCCTCTTTGTTGTGGAATAAAGTAACCAAAAAGAAGAGAAAAAAAGATACTTTATCTGAAAAGTAAGTATAAATGCTGTATATTCATTTCCTGAGTACCAAAGCATTTGTGGACACTTATAATCAAGGATGGGGCTTCGGTTTGGTTAGTGCTGCTGGGAATAGGAGGTTAGAATCACAGAAGTTTTGGGGTGCCTGGGTGGCTCAGTTGGCTCAGCATCTGCCTTCTTTTCAGGTCATGGAGATCCTGGGGTCCTGGAATCTCTTCTCCCTCTGCCTCTGCCACCCACATTCCACCCCCCCCCAACTTGTCCTTTCTCTCTCTCTCTCTCAAATCAATAAATAAAATTTTTTAAAAAAAGGAATGACAGAAATTTATGTATATGTGTTTTGTTAGAGAATCTTGATATTTGGGGATAAAGCTAAATTATAATACTTCAATTTTTTTAATAGTATTTCCTGAGTCACATTGATACTTGTAGAATGATTTAGGATAATCTCAAGTTTATTTAATAATGACTTATTCTCTGTAATTTAATGTACAACTTGTGAAACACTTTATTTTGTTATTTTTAGGATCTTAAAACTTCAAGGGGTCTATTTGAAGAAATGAAGAAAGCAGCAAACAACAATGCTGTGCAGGTAAATAACTTATCCCTAAGAAACTCCATTCAATTAAATTGCTATTTTATTTCAGGACAGCTATGATGCTGTCACATATGCTGTGTGAGAACTCTCTTTAACATAATAATAGGCTAATGCAAGAGCGTTTAGGAGGAGTTCTTAATAGACTGCTCATTTAACAAAAGGGTTTCTTTTTTTTTAAGATCTTATTTATTTATTTGACAGACAGAGATCACAAGTAGGCAGAGAGGCAGGCAGAGAGGGGAAGGGAAGCAGGCTCCCCACTGAGCAGAGAGCCCGATGCGGGGCTCGATCCCAGGACCCTGAGATCATGACCTGAGACGAAGGCAGCAGCTTTAACCCACTGAGCCACCCAGGCGCCCCAACAAAAGGGTGATGTTAAGAAAGAAAATCTGTTAAATAATCCAGAGTGCTGGAAAAATTAATCCAATTTCCATAGTTGTTTTCAAAGTTTGGTTTAATTTCTTTCTGGTGACCCTTGGAAAACAACCAGAAAAAAAGGTGAGAAAACCGCAGAATCTTTATTGTGTCGGGTGAGGACGGTTATTGTACTCTACAGTAGAAATCCAGCTTCGGTTTTCTTTTCTTCAGTTAGAAAATAAAATGTGTTTTTTAAGATAAACTGTGTTTTGAGATTTTGACATGGGAGTTTCTATTTTAAATTTTCTACCACACTTTTAAAGTTTTAACTGTATCTTTTTCTGTCCCTTGTGTTTTCAGTAGAAGTAAACAATTATCTTATTTTTTCTCCTTCTAGGTGATTGAGTGGGTATTGGAAAAGACAAGCAAGAAATAACACAGACTCTTTCTCTTTGGACACTTGTAAGATGGACAGAGCTATTATTTGCTACTTCCTTAGTTTGAAAATTATAAACAAATTTTAAACTTTAATCAGAGAATAGATATTGCATCTCTAAAGAATTTCATAAATATCCAATATTTATATAGTTTTGAGGATGCTCAGTTAATGTGTTCTTTAATTGTATACTTATTTTATAGTTTCACTATATTTTAATTTTTAAGGTTAATATTTTTATATATGTCTTTAAAATTTTACTCTTTGTTATTTAATAATTTCCAATAAATTGAAAATGGTATTTCTTTTCTTCTTGGTAAATGTCTTTGTTTTTAGGCTTATTGAAATTACTGAATTTCAAGTGAGATATTGCCATTGGCTTTTCTCATGTGACCGAACAGCATACTTAATTGGACGATTCCTGCTTTAGAAAATATTGGTAAAAAAATTCACACAGGTAGCCATCTTCCCTTACCCCTGCCCCAGAGCCACTGCTCTTGGAGCTATCAATGTTTATTTGGGATTAAAAACAAAGGAAGGGAAGAAATTGTGAAAATAAGATATAGTAAGAATGACTAAGTAGAGATTGCCAGAAAATAAGATCTTTTCCCATGGTACAAAATCAGGGAAATGCAGAAAATACAAAACAGAGTAAAAAACAAATTCCAACATTGCCTCACTATCTCTATGTAACCACTGTTAATATATTTTTTAAAGATTTTATTTCTTTATTTGAGAGAGAGAGAGAGTGAGCAAGCATGAGCTGGGGAGGGGGCGGTCCAAGGGAGAAGCTGACTCCCTGCTAAGCAGGGAGCAGACTCGGGCTGGACCCCAGATCCCTGAGATCATGACCTGAGCCACCCAGGCACCCTACCACTGTAGCTATTTTAAAAATTTATATATATATATATATATATATATATATATATATATATATATATATAAAATATATATATAATTATTTAAAAATATTTTTTAAATGGGGGTCATCCATATCTGTGTATGTATGCTCATACACATATGTGTATTAGCTTGCTTTTCATTTAAAAATGTACCATGAATTTTATATCATGCATCATTGTAATTACTGCATAATACCAGGGAACCACAATTTGTTTAACCAATCCCCTTTATTGGACATACAGGCTCACTTTTTCCCTATTATAAATAAAACTACAGCAAATCTTCCAAATACATCACTGATTATTCCTTAGTATAACTTTTTAGGAGTGGAATCTGTGGCTCGTAAGATTGGTGGTAATATTTCTAAATTGCCTTTCCGAGAAATTAGTTTGGACACCAACCAGCAGAGTCCCCGTTTCCTTTTTTTGAGGACTGAAAATAGTGATGATGAGCATTTTATTTAGAATATATAAGGAACCTTTACTGTTTTACATTACCTAAGGTTTTTTTTTTTTTTAAATAGGCAAGGAGTTGAAAAAACATTTCACAAAAGAAGATATAGGAATGTCAATAAACACATGAAAAGATGTACAGTATCATCAGCCATCAGGGGAAGGCAAATTAAAACCATAATGAGATGTCACTAAATACCCACTAGAATGGATCCAATTTTTAAACTGATAATACATGTCTTGGTGACTATGTGGAGCATTTGGAAATCTCATGCATTGCTGGTGGGAAAGGAAAACGCTATAATCATTTTGAAAATATTTGACTTTCTTATAAAATTCAACTTAACATTTAGCATATGACTCAGCCATTCCATTTACCCAAGGTAAATCATTACAAAAAAATTGAACCTAAATAGTCATACCAGCTTAATTTTTTTTAGATTTTATTATTTAATTTTTAAATTTGTTGTTTATTCAATTTAGTTAACATACCCCGTAATTTTAGTTTCGGAGGTAGAATTTAGTGATTCATTAGTTGCATATAACTAGCACCCAGTGCTCATTACATCAAGTGTCCTCCTTAATGCCCCTTACCCAGTAACCCCATCCCACCTCTTCTCCCCTCTAGCAACCCTCAGTTTGTTTCTTATAGTTAAGAGTCTCTTATGGTTTGCCATCCTTCTGTTTTTATCTTATTTTATTTTTCCTTCCCTTTTGCTTTGTTCATCTGTTTTGTTTCTTCCACATACGAATGAAATGATGCAATATTTGTATTTCTCTGACTGACTTATTTCACTTATCATAGTACCTCCTAGTTCTATCCAAGTCCTTGCAAACGGCAAGATTTTATTCTTTTGATGGCTGAGTAATACTCCATTGTAGAGGTATACCATATCTTCTTTATCCATTCATCTGTCAGTGGACATCTAGACTCTTCCCATATTTTGGCTATTGTGGACATTGCTGCTATAAACTTTGGGGTGCGTGTGCCACTTTAAATAACTATGTCTGTATTCTTTGGATAAATATTTAGTGTAATTGCTGGATCATAGGGTAGCTCTATTTTTAACTTTTTGAGGGACCTCCATATTGTTTTCCACAGTGGCTGCACCAGTTTGCATTCCCACCAACAGTGTAAGAAGGTTCCCCTTTCTCTGCATCCTCGCCAAGACTTGTTGTTTTCTGACATCTTAATTTAAGCCAATCTGACTAGTGTGAGGTGGTATCTCATTGTGGTTTTGATTTGTATTTCCCGTCTACGGCCATACCACCCTGAACGCGCCCGATCTCGTCTGATTTGTATTTCCCTGATGTCGAGTGATGTTGACCATGTTTTCATGTGTCTGTTGGCCATTTGTATGTCTTCTTTGGGAAAATGTCTGTTCATGTCTTTTGCCCATTTCTGGATTGGATTATGTGTTTTTTGGGGTGTTGAGTTTGATAAGTTCTTTATAGATTTTGGACACTAGCCCTTTATCTGATAAGTCATTTGCAAATATCTTCTCTCATTCTGTAGATTGCCTTTTAGTTTTGTCAACTGTTTCCTTTGCTGTGCAAAAGCTTTTTATCCTGATGAGGTCCCAGTAGTCATTTTTGCTTTTGTTTTGCTTGCCTTTGGAGATGTGTCTAGCAAGAAGTTGTTGCAGCTGAGGTCAAACAAGTTCCTGCCTGCATTCTTCTCTAGGATTTTGATGGATTCCTGTCTCACATTTAGGTCTTTCATCCATTTTGAGTTTACTTTTCTGTATGATGTAAGAAAGTCATCCAGTTTCATTCTTCTGAATGTGGCTGTCCAATTTTCCCAACACCATTTTTGGAAGAGACTGTCTTTTTTCCATTGGATATTCTTTCCTGCTTTGTTGAAGATTAGTTGACCATAGAGTTGAGGGTCGATTTCTGGGTTTTCTTGTCTGTTCCACTGATCTGTATGTCTGTGTTTTTGCCAGTACCATACTGTCTTCATGATTACAGCTTTTTAATAGAGCTTCAAGTCTGGAATTGTGATGCTTCCAACTTTGGGTTTGTTTGTTTTTTTCCAACATTACTTTGGCTATTCAGGGTCTCTTCTGGTTCCGTACAAATTTTATAATTATTTTTTCCAGCTCTGTGAAAAATGCTGGTGTTGTTTTGATAAGTATTACATTGAAAGCATAGATTGCATTGTTGTCTTTTATCTCTTATTACAGTCTTTGGTTTAAAATCTAGTTTGTTCTGATATATGGATGGCTATTCCAGCTTTCTTTTGATGTCCATTAGCATGATAAATTGTTCTCCACCCCCTCCCTTTTAATCTGTAGATATAAGTCTAAAATGAGTCTCTTGTCAGCAGCATATTGATGGGTCTTGTTTTTTTATCCAGTCTGATAACCCTGTGCCTTTTGTTTGCAGCATTTAGTCCATTTACACTCAGAGTAAGTATTGATAGGTACAAATTTAGTGCCATTGAATTAACTGTAAAGTCACTGTTCCTGTAGATTGTCCTTGTTCCTTTCTTATCTTTGTTACTTTTGGGCTCACTCTCCACTCGCAGTATACACTTTAATATTTCTTGCAGGGCTGGTTTAGTGTTCACAAATTCCTTTAGTTTTTCTTTGTCCTAAAAACTCTTTACTCTCCTTCTATTCTGAATGACAGCCTTGCTGGATCAAGTATTCTTGGCTGCATATGTTTACCATTTAGCACATTGAATATATCACGTCATTCCTTTCCAGCCTGCCAGGTCTCCGTGGACAGGTCTGCTGCCAGCCTTATATGTCTACCCTTTGTAGGTTAAGGACCTCTTTTCCCAAGCTGTTTTCAGGATTTTGTCTTTATATTTGAAATTTGCAAGATTCACTATTATATGTCAAGATGTTTACCTATCTTGATTGGTTTTAAGGAGGGGTTCTCTATGCCTCCTGACTTGAATACCTTTTTCCTTCCTCAAATTAGGGAAGTTCTGAGCTATAATTTGTTCAAGTAAACCTTCTTCCCCTTTCTCCTGCTCCTTGTCTTTTGGGACCCCTACTGTATGGATATTATATCACTTTCTGGAATTGCTGTGTTCTTTCAGTCTCCCTTAATCATCAAATAGTTTTCTTTCTAAGTTCCTTAGTTTCCTTCATTTTATCTTCTATATCACTGCTTTGCTCTTCTGCTTCATTCATCCTCATTTTATTTTAAACTTTACTTGGGACTGTGTGTCAGTAATAGCATTTTAAATTCAGGTCTGACTAGGTTTTAGTTCTTTTATTTCTATAGTAAAGGGTTGTCTAGTGTCTTCTCTGCCTTTTTAAGCTCAGCTAGTATCTTCATAATCATTGTTTTAAATTCTAGTTCCGACATCTTACTTATATCCACGTTGATTAGATCCCTGACAATGAGTCTACCTTCTGTTCTTTCTTTTGGTGTTTCTCTGTCTTGCCATTATGTCCAGAAAAGAAAAAAAAAGAAAGAGAAAATGCAAAAATAACAACAACAACAACAGAAAAAACGAAATAAACCACAAGAAATAAAACAAAAAACTACACCCTGTGTGTGTTTTTGCTTGTGAAACTAGATCTTAAAATAATAAAGGAAGAGAAACACATATATAGTGTATATTTAATAAATTAGTATAAATTATTAATACTATAGTATATTATATAATTATATATTAACATAATTTTATAAAATAAAAATAACATAAAAGTAATATAATGAAGACAAAAATCTATAGAACATAAAATTTAAAATTAAGAATGAAAATGAATTGAAAAAATAAAATAACTGAAAAAAATAATACTGAACGACTAAAGAGTAAAAGTACAAAGAATGCTATCTACTGTTTAACACAGGAGCTGAAGCTTTGCAGCCCTCTAGGATCAGTAAACTTGCTGAGAGCCAGCTGTCCCCGCGGGTTTTCTGAAGGAGGGGCTCTTGGTGGACTTGCCCTACTGCAAATGCACCCAGTGCAGGTGTGTAGGGAAGCAGGGATCAGTGTAACAGGCTCCCGTCTCCACTAGGTGGCGCTGTTTTGCTCCCTGAAGGCTTTCAACACTGACGGGCGGGGTGAATATGGCAGCCCACCCCCCCCCCCCCCCCCCCCCCCGCCAACTCATTAACCCCAGGACTGAAAGTTGATGCTCCCCACTCTTCAGTGAGCCCTCACAGAAAAGCAATCACTCTTGTCTCCCCAGTTTCTGTCAGAACTCTGTGTTCACCCGGCCCGTGACCGAGTTTTGCCGCTGAGTTTCAAAACTGCCGAGTTCATGGGCTCCTGGGGCGCGCACCCATGCTGTTCCTGCTCTGAGGAAGGGTGTGAAGGTCTCGCTGTGCTTCTGCCTCCTGCTGGGCGCCCGCCAGGACAGCGGACGCCGACCGAGGCCGCCCGCGGCTTACGGCAGCACGGAGCAGAACGCCGGCGCCTGCATTCACCCTTCTCAGCCGGCCTCCCCGCTCCCGAGCCTGGAAACTGCCACACTCGGGCACCCCGTTCTCGTGACCCCGGGGATGCCCAGACAAGGCCGTCCCACCTGGGCTGCCGTCCCACTTCGTCACCCGAGCACCTTTAAGCCAGGGACATCCCCACGGCCGCAGGCTTCCAGAAGGCCCGATGTTGTGCTCCGCAGCTTCTAGGACTTTGCGGCGGCCTCCTTGAGCAGGTTCCCTCCCCTCCACCGTACCCTCGGCTCCGTCGCGTAAGACTCAAGTCTCCACACCTCCTACCCCGCAAGAAGTAGTTCCTTTGCTACCGCTGGCATCGCAGCATTTCTTGCCTCACATCTCCGCTTGATTTCTCAGGTGTTCCGGATGACTCCATGACTACCCGGCTCTGCCGCAGGCCCCAGACGAACTTGGGCTCCCCTACTCCGCCACCGTTTTGGCTCCTCTTCACTGGCTTAATTCATTGTGTTTTTTGTTGTTTTTTTTTTGTTTTTGTTTTTGTTTTTTTTAACTCTCATTAAGTTCACTTAGGCAACACACAGTACAGCATCACTTGGGCAAACCGGGTTTGGGTTGGCCAAGCAGCCCAAAGGTACGTCAGTCAGTGAACAGATAAATCATAAAATGCGCCTATAATGAAATAGTACTTACCAATACAATAAGACAAACTAAAATTGGCAGCCGCACGGATGACTCTCACCATAGGCTGAGAAGAAAATGCCAGGTACGTGAAATTCTAGAAAGGAGAAATACAGGGTCCAAGTAGTTTCCTGGGGCCAGATGTTGGGGTGACTGGAAACTGGCGCCAGGAAACTTGGTGTTGATGCAGATGTTCTATACATGCTTGGGATGGTGGCTACACTGCGTACACACGTTTTTAAAAAAATACTGAGTACATTTATTATTGTGCTGCATTTTTAAATTCTTTTTTAATTTGACTGCATACACATTTATCAAAACTCACCAAACTGCATACTTGTAATTGTTGCACACTATATAACGGCTACTAGAGTGTTCTCTGATACTTAATAAAATCTCCCTGCCTTTATTTCCTTTTAAAATACCATTGTCCATGGGGCGCCTGTGTGGCTCAGTGGGTTAAAGCCTCTTCCTACGGCTCAGGTCATGATTCCAGGGTCCTGGGATCGAGCCCCGCATTGGGCTCTCTGCTCTGTGGAGAGCCTGCTTCCTCCTCTCTCTCCCTGCCTGCCTCTCTGCCTACTTGTGATCTCTGTCTGTCCAATAAATAAATAAAATCTTAAAAAAAAAACCCATTGTCCATTGTCCTATCAAAGTCTCCACTGTGTTCATAGTCCCAGATGACTAGTAGTAGAGGAACCCCGGATCCAATCTACTCGATGAAATTTGTGTATTCTCTGTTAGGTTGAACTGATCCCCAACCATTTTTGCCCTCGAAAGAGTCATCAAATGCAGTTTCCAAAGGACTGTGCCCTCGCTACAGCTCCGTTGGCTGTGTGAGGCCTGCGAGCCTGAGGAGGTGAGTGGGCGGTGAAGGGCGGGAGGGGAAGGCACGTGGAGAGAGACAAGAGAGACCGGATAGATCCTTGCTGAGAAAACACAGTAACTCCAGCCGCGTTTTGGAGATTTTGTTTAGCTCAAGTTACATCCCCAAAGCGAACCGGTTGTTTTGACTTGGAAAACTCTGTTGGTCTTTTCAACTGATCGGAGAAATCGGTTCCTAAACTTTGAGATGCCTTCCCGGCATCATCTCCACATTGCCTATCTCAGGGCCTCAATCCCCAAGTAAAAAGCAGATCAAGAGACGTCAAATAAATGTGAAGATAAGCACAAAGGAGAGACCTAACAGGTCCAGAGACGTAGGTCAGCTTTTTTTTTTTTTTAATTTTATTTATTTATTTGTCAGACAGAGCGAGCACAGGCAGACAGAGTGGCAGGAAGAGGCAGAGAGAGAAGCGGACTCCCCGCTGAGCAAGGAGCCCGATGTGGGACTCGATCCCAGGACGCTGGGATCATGACCTGAGCCGAAGGCAGCCGCTTAACCAACCGAGCCACCCAGGCGTCCCCGTAGGTCAGCTTTTGACCACGCAAGACTTTTTGGCCGGGGAGCTTCGGGCAGAGAGCACTTCGTGCAAGCTGAGCTCCCAGAAGAGCGGGCTGGCCTGGAGGGCAGCTGCGTGAACTTGGGGGCTCTGCTTCCCACGAGGAGCCCCACCTGCCAGGCAGTTGCTCTGCCTTTACACAGGGCGAGCATCACACATTACACAGGGACCTTCCGAGGGAAACGGGAAAGAGGACAGAGGCTCAGCTTCGACAGCAGCTGTGCTGGGGCGTTATTTCCCGGGGCTGGGAACGATGCTGAAAGCTCTGACTCTTTTAAGATGAGGAGTTTGGAAGCAGAGAAAAGGGGAGCCACTGGGCCCCACAGCTGAGCTGCATTGTGCAGAGGTGGTACGTTTGGCAACACTGTTGCCCGCAGGAGCTGGAAAATAAGTTGCATCTAATGAACTCATGGATTCTTCCAGTTATTTCTAGGCAGAATGTTAAAAAAAAAAGTGTCAGTGGACCATTTGTTCATTGAGCTGAATGTGTAAGACAGAGGAAAAGAGAGATGAGCCGGAGAAGGAACTGTGCGGCTTTCCAGCATTTAGAGGAAATCCTGAGGGCTGAGGGCGTTACGAATCTGAAAATAAAATGGTTTCCCACTTCCAGCATTCCCGATAGCAAAAGTCTCTCAAAGGAAAAAGATCGAACCTAAGGTGTGGTTCTATAATCCTTGATTAAGACCTTAGAAATATTTATGGTTAGTGATTTCAAAGCAGACCCTCTCAGCTAGACAGAAGGGCTTTTAAGAATCTTGGGGGGGGGCGTGGTCCCCCAGGCACCCTGCCACCCAAGGGAAGAGAGAGCTGTCCTGAAAAAGGATTGTGGGTGTGGCTCTCATCTAAGGGACTAGACTAGAACGTGAGACATAAAAAGCCTACAGCGGGGCACCTGGGTGGCTCAGTGGGTTAAAGCCTCTGCCTTCGGCTCAGGTCATGATCTCAGGGTCCTGGGATCGAGCCCCACATTGGGCTCTGCTCGGTGGGGAGCCTGCTTCCTCCTCTCTCTCTGCCTGCCTCTCTGCCTACTTGTGATCTCTGTCAAATAAATAAATCAAATCTTTTTTTTAAAAAAAGCCTACAGCGTATATGTTTGAGATGTAACTCACACATCATGAAACTCACCCTGTAGAGCAGATAACTTGGTGGGTTTAGTACACTCACAAAGTCGTGCAGCCATCACGGCTATTTCCAGAACATTTCCATCCCCCCAAACAGACATGCCGTATCTATTAGCCGTCATTCCGTATTCTTCCTCCTCCCAGCCTGGCAGACACTGATCTACTTTATGTCTCTCCAGATTTGCCTCTCCCGGACATGTCATGTGCATTGACTTCTACAAGTTATGGCCTTGTGTGTCTGGCTTCTTTCTCTTAGTGTAAGGTTTTCAACGTTCCTCCGTGTTGTAGCCTGTGGCAGGCCTTGCCGTGTTTCAGAGCTGAATCGTGTGAATCAGCCACGTTTTGCTGATCACCAGCTCGAGGACATCGGGATCGCTTGCACTTTCTGGCGATTACGAATAAGGCAGCTATGGACTCTGTGGACATTCGTTTTGCATTATCGTGGGTAGGTGCCTCGTAGAAGTGTTCAACTGTACAATAACTCCACGTTTAACCTTTTTGTTTTCATGGTTTTCCAAAGCAGCTAGCTGTACCATCCGACCTTTCCACCGGCCATGAACATGTTAGGGGTCCACATTCCCAGCATCTTTTCTAATACTTGTAATTATTTGTCTTTCTGACAAATGACATGAAGCGTGAGGGGGGAATCTCATTGCGGTTTTGATTTACGTTTTCCAGATAACTACTAACGTTGATCATCTCTTCATGTGCCTGTTGGCCCATTTACGTATCTTCTTTGGAGAACTGTCCACGGAATTCCTTTGACCATTTTTAGTTGGATTATTTGTCTTTTTGTTGTTAAAATGTCAGAGGTCTTTACATATTCTGGATTCAAGGCCCTTATCAGATATATGACTTACATTCATTTTTCTCCCATTCTGTGGGTTATCTTTTCGCCCTATAGTTTTATCTCGTATATTTAGGCCCGTGATCCATTTTGAGTGGATCTTTGTGTAGGGTATGATGAGGTGCTCATACGGCTTGCCCTGGAACCGGCTGGAAGAACACAGCCCGTCCCCCAGCGGGCGTGTTCTCGGTCGCAGGGAGTGTCTCGGGGCACACGGAGTGTGCAGAAACCATGTCTCGGGAGACGTACACAAGAGGAAGGAAGAACAGCATTCCTTTCCTACTCGGCGCCTTCCTGTTAGGAGCTCCCGTTAGCCCCCCCCCGCCCCCCCCGGGCCTGAAATCCTGCACAGTGTCAGGCTGCTCAGGTCATTCGCGGCCGCCCAGGACACCGGTTCTTAGGGCCGACGGTGTGTGGCTTTTCATCCCAGTCTGGAATTGATGCAAAACCCGGCGATTCGAGGATGCATCTCCTTCGCCGGCTGCTGGTGGCCGTAGCCAGCGGACGCGGGGCTCGGAGGGGCAGCGTTTCCCAGCAAGCGGCGGGGCGGGTCTCAGCGGCACAAGCCCTCGGGGCAAGCAAAGCCGGCGGCGGTGGGGCCTCGGGTCGCGCCCGCAGCGGAGCGTCTGGGACGCCCGACAGTGCCATGGAGGGAATCTGCTGTGCGCAGCAGTAAGCCTCCGTGCGCTCGGGGTTGTTTAAAATCGCTATTCCCTAACTGTAAGGTAAAGAAGTTTAGACAAGGGAAGTCGTGATCATAAAATACGCGGCACTTCAATATGGAGACGCTGGGGCACAACCACACTGAAAGGTAAAATAACCGGGACCCCGCGTCCCTGAGGTGCGTATACACGGAGTCAGGTGCCCTGTGTCGATGTGTCGTGCACGCGGGCTCCGGGTGACTCGTTCTGATAACATGTTTGATAAAACGCCCTGAACGAACCAAAACCACCGTCTTCCTCCCATATACGTGCTCGGTCCATACCTAGAAAATTCAGAATGTACTGAATCGGTCAAAACATGTTTTCCTGTGTGAAGTGTAGCTGGGGTCTAGGCTCAGATAATCATGGGTTTCACCGACCCAAACCACTCCAAAGACAAAACAGTTGTGTGGGAAACGGCCCCCCTGGATGCGGGGACTGTCCTGTTGCGGGACATCTACTGGCAGCGGCTCCTGTTGGGTGAAGGCCAAGTGTCTCCCTCACCCCCCATCATCGTGAAGACAAAGCAGCACGAGCACCGATTCCCAAAACGTCCGGGCAGGTGCCGTTCTTCTGGAACCTTTTAAACAACACATGGAATCCATATCCATATCCATATCCATGCATCTGTGTTTTTATCTGCATTTTGCATAAGTTGCCCTTAGGAACTTTGTCACAGTAGCAGTTAAGAGATGGGTCCTTGTCATGCTGTGCAATCTAGTGCATCTGCGCACTGGGAACTGTTTGGCTTTTGATGATCTTCCTGACCTTTTTAGCTTCATTTTACAACGAACGCCACCAGGATGATTCCTACATGTTAGTCTTTGTGCACTTTATCTCTAGAATAAATTCTTACAGTCAAAAGGTACGTGTATGTTAGAATTTTTCTAGATATTGCCAGATAACCTTGCAGATTATTGCTAAATGTAGACCTACTAACGGCTTTATAAATAAATGCCTGCTTTCCCATCACTCTCTACCACTAGGTAGTACGGAGAATTTTAATCTTGGCCAATCTGTTCTTTAAAGATAAAAAGAAGGAATTTGAGGTGTCCTACTTAAAGCCATTTTCAGATCATTTTCTATTTCCTGGTATCCCCCAGCCCTGATATGTCTTTTTATCCTACAGGACATTCATGTGGAAAAGAGATCAGACTTCCAGTGTTTTCTAGGGTAGAACAGGGTCATGACTGAAAGGCAGACCTAAATTTTGGCTCTAAGAATAAGAACTTGGCAACAACTCTCACCATCCAGCAGTGGAAGGACCTGCCTTGGGAAAGAAGGAGCTCTCATCCCATAACTGGAAACTTTCCATGTCAGGCAGAATGAACCGTAAGGCATGCATATACGAGGTCGGCACTCACCCAAATGTACTACTTAGCCCAGGAGTGTATGTGGGATGACTCTGAGTGGTACAGACTGCTTAAAAAAATTTAATTGGTGCACATTCATTTTTATATGTATATACTGTATTGCACTGTTACTAGCAAATCATATACCCTAAGATCCTAGGGTAGTATTGCTAAAATCATAAATAAACTTTGGGCACTAATGGGCTTGATGACCTCTGAAGTCTCTTCAAAAGTGAGATTCTACAGTTCTAAATGTAATCTCACTACTACTCAATTTTCAAATAGTAGAAAGACTTCTCAGCCATAGACTAAGATTAATTATAAGCAATTTAAACACAAACCAAGTTGTAGTAGGACAGAGAACTTAAGTATTTGGAGCTTGGTGTACAGGTTAAATTCCATAAAACTTTAGTTAAAATGAGAGCCAAGATCCCCAAGTCCCAGATGCAGACCCATCCTGAAATTATACACAACCCCCCCCCCCCCAAGCAAATTTCCCAGCGGCATCCTCCTTTACCCATTATCACCTTCTGGAGCCAGTCCTGGAGGAAGAGAATAGCAGGTTGTGTCTTCACACTCCCTCTGTGGCTTTGGCGAAACCACCACCAGCTGGTCTACCATATTCAGAGGTGAATATTTATTTAATTCATATATAAATTTTACATGACATCCATGGTGCTATAAACATAGGCACATTTTTTTTTAACTCAACGTACATTCAAAAATTACTCCCTCAGCCCCGTCCACTCCAATCCCCTCAAGATGGAATATCTCGTATTTGTAAAAGAAAGGGCAGAAAGGCTTCTCATTAATTTCAGGTGAATGCATTTTTCAGCACTTTAATTACATCAATTGAAAGAATTAATTAAACACCCTACCTGGGTATTTTTAAGAGGTTTATGGTGGTTTTTTTTTCTACTTAGTTCAAGTCAGGAAAGAGATTGGTAACTATATTTCTAACGGCCGCCTTTAAATCCCTGGGATGCTTAGGGCTCCCCAAACCTCACCAACAGCAAATGCATGGCTTCCCACAAGTACAGCTGAAACATCAGTCATTTGTATTGATTGGCCCTTAGAGGGACAAACGAGAATTTAATAATTCATTGATTCAACTAAGAAACGGATTAAACACAAGAGCAGATTGGACAAAAACAAATTCCCCAAAATGAATCAGTTGATTCTGACTCTACCCAGGCATGATCCAGACGTCTGATTGTGTGTCATTCACAACATTCAAACACACATCAAGACAAGATTAAAATCTACAGTGTAAAATCATTATGTAATTTCTTCAATTCAGAAACAAGGAAAAATGAGTATTTGAAATTGATTCACCATAGCCACTCGGATATGACACACTTAACTTTGAAGGAAAAAAACAAGGATTCATATACATAATTTTCTTAGTAAAATCATCTACTTCTTGCTAGTACATTTTAATTCAGAAAATGCATTAATTTATTCAAATGTATTTTTTCTAAAATATAAATATTTAAATTAAGTTTTTATAAATGCAGAGAATGTAATTTGTTGACCCCCACCCAGATATTAATCAGTCTAAAACTCAAGTGATGAAGAAATGTTTGTAATTATGATCATTTTAATCCATCTATAAATATAGAATAGGATCTTTGCAATTTAATTATGAGTAATTAACTCATACTTCCTGTAGTACTGAGCACCTTAGATTACATATTGTTGAACTATTGGCATTAATATATATATTCTAATGTTATTTACAATGCATAATTCTCTTGTATGACAACATTCCAGTGACTTCAAAAATACATAATGAAAGAGTGCAGTATAATTCACAAACGAATCAAAGCTTTCCTATAATACTCAGGTGGGACTTCACTCTTGAGCATTTTAAAATGGGAAACCGAAAAAAAAAATCAGTGACCTAAAGCTGTGCTTCCCAAAGTGTTTTTTTGTATTTTATGTTATTTTTTGTTTTATTTAAGTAATCTCTACACCCAACATGGGACTTGAACGCAAGACCCCGAGATCAAAAGTCAAATGCTCTACTGACCAAGCCAGCCAGGAGCCTGTTTTGTTTGTTTGTTTTTAACACTTGCTTCCCAAAATGCTCTGTCAGAAAGGAACTCTGTAAGTTTTAAAGTGTAGGAATGGTACACCGGGTCCCCCCTTGAAGAACCACAATGTATACACTGAAGTCTTTGAGGAGGTCCACAATCATGAAATCTGTTTCACGTTCCTTACCTCCATTTTTAACACATTTTTGATCATCAAACCTCTTATTCTCACTGCCCCCTTCCCCCAACAAAACACCGCTCAGTCAATGCCCTTTGGAACTAGTGTTACTTGATACACACTTTGGACACTGCTTTGTAACTCAATAAACATATGTGTCTCTGTGGGCAAAATTACATTCCTTTAAAAACAGTTTTGACTTTAAAAGCTCTTTGCATAGGTAGTTGCTGAAAGACAATTCTTAAAAAACACACAAATCGAATCCGGAGCATTTGTTTACGTAAAGCACAAGGGAAAGGAGAGTTACAAATGCTTACAGAAACTCTAGAGCTAATTTTTAAGGTTCGAGGAAGGCGACTCCAAAATCAAATAACACAGGTGTCTTTTGAGTGAATTTGAGTTGAAAGGTAAAAATAAGCATTAAATCAGCAATACGCTCTATGTTGTCTGAAAATATTCTTGTAGAAAAATATCAGGTCATTATATTATTTCCCTGCAATTCCTAAGAGCTGTGGAAGCTGTCAGAATTATATGAGGCTACTCTAGGACTGGTCTGAAAACATGCACGCAAGCACAGGCAGAAACAAGGGTCAATAAATTGCTCAGTACTTCTGCTGAAAACCACGAAATGGGGATAATTAGTTAACCTCATGTGAATTGTTTATATATATATGTGTATATATATATTATGTTATATATATGAGATATATATGCCACATATATATCTCAAGTGACAATCTTTTAAAAAAAATATCCGTAATTTCCTTTCTCTAAGTAAAGCTATCCGTCTTGGCTCGAAGACAGCACACGTTGGTGTGAGCGCAGTCCCCAGCTGAATCACTTCTCAAGCACACTACCCTTCTGCACCGCAAAGCTCTGCGACCTGAACAGTCTACTTTGGCTCAGATTCCACCAGCTTCCAGCTCAGGTCAGTAGCTGAGGCTTTATTTAATTCCTGCTCAGCATATGCTAATGAGAATACCGCAGGGTCACTCCAGGTCACCGAAAGGTAAGTCATTAAGAAGAGAATTACAGCCTCTTCATACTTAAAATTGAAAAGGTGGGTTTCCCTTTGAAGCTCTTCTCTTTCATTAGGAGCAAGCGAAAGTCAACTCAATTGGAAGTAGGCGATAAATCACAATAGAACAAAGGATCACGGTCACTGGGGGCAGAGAGGTGAAAATGTCCATTCTTCAGCTACTTGATTCTTGCTTAGCTGGGTGAACCAGTTGCCTAGGACTGGTAGACAAGTTTTCATGTTTATGATGTCCTTGACTGTCATTATTTCAAAACTAGGTTGTGTATTTATTCCCATTAGCCCTCACCTCATTATCCTTCTACTGTTCTAGAAAGCCAGTTTTCTTCTGATATTCCTCGTGGTGTTTTCTTGCCCTCCCCTCCCCCACCCTCGTTGTTGGCGAAGCTGACAGAGAAGCCTGGGGCAGTGGAGAGGACTCAGGGATCCAAAGCCGACCATGGTATGCCACACCTGGTGCGCAGTTCATGGTGTCTGATGTCACCCGCCCAGAGCGCAGCCGCCCTCCTTTTCTCAAAGGCAAATCCCCACTTGGTTCAGGCCACCAAGCCCAGTCTTGTGATCTTCGCCGACAGGAAGGAGTGAATGATGAAAACAATTGGCTTGGGGCAGGAATGAAGGTCCAGTTGCTGAAATTCCAAAAGAAGAGAGCATGTGAGTGATTCTAAGTCGACGCTTGATGCAGAATTATGGTCTTAAATCCTTGCCCCCCAGTGAGGTTTCAAAAATAACTCTGTGAACTTATTTCTTACATCCATCTTTGTTCCCGAAATAGGTTCTGTGAAATTTACATATACCAATAGCTAAATGTTGATGTTGCCTTTCTTGACTATCGAAACCGTTTGTGTTTGGTTTCACAATAGTGACAGGTAAGCTTGAAGCAGGACTCAATGTCACATCGGAAGATTCAGTTTGAGTCCCAGTTTTAACATTTTGGGAAAAAAAAAAAAAAACAACCTCTTTTGAGATATGTAATCTTGGCCAAGTCACTTAAGTTTTTTCCCAGTCCTACCTAATTCACAGGGTAATTAGAGTATTCAATGAGATACTTCGTGTGAACCCTCAGAATGGGGACGCCACACCGCTCAGCGGCTGTGTCCCCAGGGTCCTGTGCCCTTGGACTGTTGTATCACGTGTGTCGCCTGCCCGTTAAAGCCCCGCTAAAGTCTTTCCCTTTTCAGCGGTTCCTACATGTGGCCCAACCCATGATCAGAGAGAATGAGAGGAGTTGTTCCCAGTCCTCTTCTGCTGACGACACTGTTGGGGAACAGCCACCTGGGTGTGCGATGACATCTAGTAAAATTAGGGGTGCATTAATCATGAATCAGGCACTGGGCTGAGTATTTCTTCCACAGCGTCTTATTTAATTCTCACAAAACTGCTATGAGCTTATGGCCATTATCTGCACGTTTTACATGGGAAACTGAGATCTGAAGAAGTTCTAAGACTTTCTGTGATGCCGGAGTTGGGGTAGAACCACAGTGTTCTGTTCCACTACCACAGAATGCAACTTTTGGAAGGAATCTAATCTTATGGACAGAGACCCAGCTCCAAAGACATAAAAGGATGTGCCCAAGACTTTTGGTGAGTTAGTTATAGAGATAGAAAGAGAACAATTTATTCCATTTCCTGCAGCCCGTGTCTGCTCCCTTCCCCAGAAAGGGAGAGGAAAGGCCTGGCGGGGCCTGCCGCCTGGGGCTGGAGAACCAGGCCTGGGGAAGCTGTGCGTGAACTTGCACTTCTCAGCCGGATGGACTGGCGCAAACGCACAGTTCTGCCTACATCTTCCAAGTCAGGTTGTAATTATAGGCTTCAGAAAGGTAGAAATTTAGACATAAGTGATTTTCCTCACTGGCAAAAAGAGCCTTGATTTTTCAAGCCAAGGCTAAGGCCAAGAGCCTTTTGTTTTTTGGTTGTTTTGTTCTTGTTTTTGTTTTGCTAGGGGCCGTCACCTTCAGGAAAGAGCACTGGGTCGAACGATGGATAGGGCAGCAACTGAACTACAAGTATTTCGAGTAAAATGCACTTTCAGGTCACTCGTGTCTTTCCAAACTGCTGCTTCAGGCTGAACTTACTCACTGAACATACAAACAATAAGACAAAATCCTGTAAAACCCTGCAGATCCATTTTAAAAGGAAGATGATGGGCTGGGAACTGTTCTCTGAAAGCAAGTTCTGATTGGCGGTAAGCCCCCCCCCTCCCGTGTCAGGGGCCGAGGGGGTGGGGGAGGAAGCGCCTTGCAGGGGCTGGGTGCTGCCAGACGCCCCTTCCACAACAGCCCTCCTCGGACTTTGAAATGAAGGCCTCATGCTCTTGAGTGTGGTCTCGGTTCTACGCTTCCATCAGCCCCTGCTCGGTCCCCCTGAATGCTTTCCAGAGAAGTCCCCGTCCAGTCCCACCGGAGAAACCACTGAAGGGGGCTGGAGGCGGAGGGAGGGATTGTGGAAGGGCCACAAGTTTCACTGAAATTACTAGAGCTTTGAAATTGAGGTTTACCTCTGCATTTTACATATTCTCCATCCCTGTAATCAAGCAGAAGTCAATGAATGTTTGTTGACTAACCTAGTGACTTAGGAAAGACTTAAAGAGAGCCTAGTTATTACAGAATCAAGGTCCTCTTAAAAGTTCAGCATTTGACAGCTTAAATGAGATGCTGGGTCTTCCTGAGAATGTCAACAGCTATGCTTGCTGGACAGAATAGGCAATTCTCACCCTTCCATGGAACTGAAGAAATACACTTTTTTATTGTAAAGGCAGTAACGATCGCAGGAAATCATGAATTTAAATAGACTGGCTATCTGTATATTATTGATAGAAGTCTAAAAGTTACTTTAACTGACAAATTTGCTAATTTTGTTAGACATTATTTGCCATTAGCCCGAAACTTCTGGGCCCTCGTCTGGCCTTCTCTCCACGCGGGTATTGCTGACCAAGTTTCTCTTTGTTCCCAGCTGCCCCTTCTACTCCACCCCTGTTCTCCATGTGCTGTGCTCCTCGGAGACCTCCCCGCTGGCTGGCCCAGCTCAGCTTTCATCCCCCACAACGCCATGGCTAGATTAGAGACTTGATACTTTTAAAAAATGAATGGTGCAGGGGCACCTGAGTGGCTCAGTCAGTTAAGCATCTGGCTTCGGCTCAGGTCATGATCCAGGAGTCGTGGGATAGAGCCCCACGTAGGGTTCCCTGCTCGGTGAGGAGTCTGCTTCTCACTCTGCCCTCTGTGTGCTCTGTCTCTCAAATAAAATAAATAAATAAATCTTAAAAAAAAAAAGAATGGTGCATTTTGAAGCCAGTGGGACCCTATCTGATAAGAATTTAATTCTAACTTTCTAAAAGATTCTTTGGTTCACATATTTAATTGGTATGCTAGTGGGAAATGAGACCAAAGCAAGGAACTTTGGAATAACTGGAGCTCATCATAGTTTTTCAAGGATCAAAGCAGACATGAACTTGCAAGTACTTTGTAAACAGTCAATGACCACATAAATAATAAGGCCATGGTATGCTCACAAGCCCTCACGGATGTGCTGCCCAATGAAAACATATGAACTCACGCTGTCTGTAAAACACACTTACAATCTCTCCATCCTTGCCTCCAAAGTCTAGATACAGCATCCTGATTCCGTCATCTGAAGACATTTTCAGCTTTTCATAGGGAGACTGGATGATTGTCTTGGGAAAGGCACCCTCCTGTGGTTCAGTGGTAATGGAAAATCCGTTCTCATAATGTACGGTCAGGCGGCACTCCTGGTTTTTGTAGGTGCAAGCTGAAGGGGAGAGAGGAGAGAGTGCGGTAGCCACAGCCAGGTCCGTCCATTCTCCTACGCACGTACCCCGGCCCGTCTCCTCAGTCCCAGGACCGGCCACACATTTCTCCCCAAGTTGAAAATTAATCGTTGCTCACGAAAATATTCTCCTTGGACTGATTTTGATACTGTCATTTAACTTGACCCAAGAAGACAAGGGAAATAAGCTGAAAGAATTCCTTTTGCTGGGATTTACTGAATTTTATCTGGGCTCTAGCCTTTCTCTGACTGTACAGGTATACTTACCTTCCGCTGGCCTTGTCAGGGAAAAAAAGACCTGACGTCTGATAGAGGGTGAGCCAGCTCTGAGTCGTCATCACACACACACACACACACGCACCCCATTGCCACGCCCCACCCCCCCGTGAAAGGAGTGCACATTCCTCCATTCTGTCCATTCTGTTACCGGTGTAACCCACTGAAGAAGTTGGGAGTGAGCAGCTTAGAAAGAATCCCATTTTTATTTTTTAAAAAAGTCCAACAAATCTCATTTTATAAATAGAAATGAGTGTTTTAGAACGTCCCCTGGCGATCTGAGGATCGTGGCTCCTGGGGAAGCTGGACTGCAGAGCGATTCTCAGACGGGGCCCCTTCCACGGAGAAGGCTGCTTCCCTTCTCTGCCCAGGGGGTGGTCACAGGGGACCTTCTGACCCAAAGGAACAAAACTAACATCTCTTGATCAGGACAGCCGTCCACTTTTATGTGTGGTCCTCACTGCGTTTAGGAAAAGGTATCAGTACTCGAAGCGTCTGAGCTGATGGGGGACTGCCCCAGAATCCTAGTTCCTATTTAGGAAGACTTGCAAAGGTTTAAACCTTTGATCAAAAGAGTTCTGGAAAAGGTTATTAAGTATCAGGGTGGATTTTTCGGCTTACAGAACACCACATTTAACAGACCCCAGCAGGCAAGTAAATTGGCTGAGACCTTCATATACATCTGAAAGCTCTTTGGGGAAACCAGACGTTTTTCTGGGAGGGGGTTGGGAGGAGTGAGGGAGCATTAAGACTGCTCTGTCCCATCCTTAGCTCAACTCAGCTTTATAAACCAAACTGAACTTCACCTTACCACCTTACCACAAACTTCTAAAGCAGGACCTTAGCTAATATATTATAGGTGAAATGTGTCCCAATTGAGGTGGCTTCGAATTCAAAATTCAAGTTCTTTCCACTCTGTGCCATGTATCTTTCTCAAACTCTGGCCGTCGGGGTGGAGAGGGACCTTGGCAAAGAGAGTATTAACTGTACGGCTGGGGGACCTTCCAGGTTTGGGGGGAAGGGACAGGGGACTCTATCTGCTCACAGAATAAGGTGGCTTTTAATTGGAGCTCTCGTTAAAAGTGTACCCCTTCCTCCGACTTCCCACAGGCATCTTTCAATTTGTAACTAAGGGTTGATATTTCCCAAAGGTCCACCACATTCTCTAATAGATTTCTGAGTCCTTCTGAGCAGAGCCCCTCCATAAATCTCATCTTCTCAGAAGGTCCACAGACCCCTGCCATCCCCGCAGTCCTGGGATGGCCAAAGACAGTGGCCTGGGTCTAGGTATGGTTTCCCATCTTGAATCCTTATTTCTGACCCTCTTTACTTCTATTACCTGTAGAATAAGTGGGCGAATGAGCTTTAAACAGGTTTTTCTTTTTTCTTCCTCTGTATTTGAACTTTAAAGCTATGCCCTCAGACATTCAGAATCAACTGATTGTGGTTACTTTCAATTCCAGTTGACCTCAGCTGGTGTTCACGGCCTTCCTGTAATGGAACTGATTATCTGAAGATGTTCTCAATCCACACAGGACAAATCGAACACATTAGCAAGTTAATTGAAGCTCTGATTAAAACACAAGGCTCATTCCCCAACTCCCACAAGGCATCTTTCTATCTGTAACCAGGATGCACCTGCGGTCATGGCAGAATTTCTTCTCTCCCACCACCAGGCTAGCTCAGTGCACACAGTGCTTTGTTGTTTCCTTTGGCTGGTCCACCAACCGCTCCGTGGCTTTCGTGTCTAAGTAGAGTTTAGCTTATTGAGAAAGAAAGATTTTGCAAAATCTGAGGAATGTAAACTAAACCAAATCCCCTTGGCCTTCTCCATTCTTTCCTAGAACACTCCTGAATTTGTGGCAAGGGGCGTGAACTTCTCCAGTATTTACACGTATCAGTTCATGAGGTCTAGTTTTCTAGTTTTCCAACTCTCAGGTCCAAAGCTGTAGGGTTTTTTTGCTGTACAGATGTAGCATAAGAGTAAGAGCTTCGGGGACACTCTCAGGAGTTTGCGAGCAACGATGGGAAATGGCGGGGGGCACCAATCAGTTTCAGGGTAATTACAAAAAGACAGCGATTTTGTTGGAGTTGCTGCAGCAGACATTCTACAAAACATCTGGTTTTTCAAGTCTGCATGAGTAGAGGAAATGTGGAGAAACCCCGCCGCACACTGACCCGTGTCCCATCTTTTTGACTACTCCTGAGTGGGAGTTGCCCCTGGGGGAGGCTGCTCCCTGGTGCTGCTCCCAAAGGGCCCCACGGCCCAGGAGTAGCCATACCACCTGGCATGTTACCAGGTACAAATTCTCAGGCTCCAACCCCAAACGGCTGAATCACAGCAATCTGAGGTTTTAGAAGTAAACCAAAAAGAACTTTACTTCTGTTGTTTGGAAATGCTGCGCCTAAGATGTCTTCCGGGAAATCCGTTCCTCTAAAGCACAGCAGCACAATAGGACTCTGGACCATGATGGAAATGTTCTAGATTTGCACCACCTTTTATGGTAGCCATTAGGAGGCACGGGAGGGTGACTGAGCCCTGGAAATGGGGCTCAAGTGATTAAGGAATTAATTTAATTTTAATTAATTACATTGAAATAGCCACACATGACTAGAAGCTAGCACATTGGACAGCACAGGTTTGGGGACATAATGACAAGGGTAACAACTAATTGTTAATAATAACATGTAGAGAGAGCTTATGCGTCAAGCACTGGGCCAGGAGATTCATGTGGGTTATTTCTCTTCATTCTTGACAACAACTCTGTGAGGTGGGTACTATTATTTCCTTCTTTTTACAGAGAAAGAAAACAAGAGATGCGAGTTAGAGCAAGGAAGAGATTAAGAAAGAAATAGGAGGCATGCCTGGGTGGCTCAGGTTGTGATCCCAGAGTCCTGGGATCGAGTCCCACATCAGGATCCCTGCTCAGCGGGGAGCTTACATCTCCCGCTGCCTTTCTCTCTCTGTTTCTCATGAATAAATAAATAAAATCTTAAAAAAAGAAAGAAAGAAAGAAATAGGACTGGAATTTGAATCCAGGGCTTTCTGGCTTACATCCCACACCATGGCTATTTCCTTGTACTGGTTCCCCAGAGACAGAAAGAAGTGAAAGAACAGGCGAGAAAACATGACAGAAGAGGGTAAGGGGACAGTATTCTAAGAAGCAGCTGGTGGGACTGAAAGGTGGATTTACTGGAAGACTGCTGCTGAGGAAAGCAGCTACTCTGTCACATACGCCCTCGTTATGAGTGACGTCAGGAGATGTGGAAGAGAGGTTGGCCTTCAATCTCAGGACCAGAAACAATCTTCGATCTCAGAACCAGGAGCAACAGCATCAACAACACTGTTAACTGTACATGGTGTGGGCTGCTCAAAATCACTGGGTTCATGTGGACTCTGCCTTAGCAAATGTACATGATTTTATTTTATTTATTTTTTAAAGATTTATTTATTTATTTTAGAGAGGTGGGGAGGGCCCGAGGGAGAGGGAGAGAGAATCTCAAGCAGACCCTGTGCTAAGTGTGGAGCCCGATGTGGGGCTTGATCTCATGACCGGAACCAAAACCAAGAGTTGGATGCTTAATGGACTGAGCCACCCAGGCGTCCCAATGTCCAAGATTTTATAGTATATACTTAGCTTATTCACTTCAGCTGAAATTCGTATTAGTTTCTAGTCTCTAATTTTATCTTTGGCCAATAAGAAAATTAAATTATCTATATATTTACATACAGATGCATTTCTGACTATCTGTCATCTATTGATCACCTATGAATCATCTGATTTGGAGAGTGGCATGAAAACCATTCATCACAGAAGCCTGAACAGAATTGCTGGGTTCTGACCAGTGCTACAGCAGTGCGTCCATGCCTCGGTAGGCCCTGGTGTCAATGAAGAATGGGCTTTAGAATGACACAACATAGTGTTCAAGTCGGTCCTGACATTTATTAGTTGTGAGATCCTGGACAAGTTATTTAACCTTTCTTACGCATTTGCTTCCAGATTCGGTAAAATAAAACTGGCAAGAGAACTCTGAGAATTCGATGAGATAAGGCAATGATTTGTGACGTGGCCTGAATCCAAAGTTCCACAAATCTAAGCAGTATTTACACTGATATGTGTATTCCATTTAATTTAATTTTTTAAATGTTGGTCTTGCCTCAATTCATTGACTTCCAGACCCATAACAGGGTTGTTTCTCATAGTGTGGAAAGCACCAAGAGACATTATATGAAATGCCTAGCATGTTCTGAGTACACTCAATAAATAGGACGGTATAGAAGGGGTCTTCCTGGGGCGCCTGGGTGGCTCAGTCCTTAAGCATCTGCCTTTGGCTTGGGTCATGATCCCAACGTTGTGGAATAGAGCCCCACATCAGGCTCCCTGCTCAGCGAGGAAGCTGCTTCTCCCTCTCCCACTCCCTCTGCTTGTTTGCCTTTCTCGCTGTGTCTCTCTCTGTCAAATAAAAAACCAAAATCTTTAAAAAAAAAAC
>PISX010002235.1:0-116508 GCA_004024625.1 Mellivora capensis | reverse complement strand
GGTCACAGATAGGAAAATGTCCTCTGACTCTGTAGGTGACCAACTCTTTTTTGAATGGAGATGGGAAAAGGCTTACACTTGAGTAGGGCACACGGCGCCCTAATCTGGAAGCATTTAAGTTCACTTCTGGAATTCCAAACAGCCCAGAAGGCCAAGCCTGGAACTATGCCGAGGAGGGGTGGAGGACAGGGCGCGCTGGTGCCCTGGGAGCCAGTGGGGCTCACCTGTGGTGACTTCGGCGACCAGTTCCGCCGAGTTGTGGCAGCCCTGCACGATGGTCCTCGTCCAGTGGGAGAGGTCCCTGCTGGTCTCGGCCCTGAACAGGTGCGTTTCAATCCCCTGCCTGGTGCCCGTTCGTGTCGCGAAGGACAGATCCACACCAGCCTGGGGCGAGCCTTTGCCCGGACCTGAATGGACCAGCCTGTTGAGAGAGAGAGAAAGAGAGAGAGAAAATCATCAAATTGGAAACCATTGTGTTCCCCTGACTTGTCACCTGGTAAAAAGCTCCCAGATTGGTGATTGCTCTCGGGTTTCCGCCCTAGACCCAGAGGGTCCGCTCTCGTGCCAGCGTTCCTCATGGGTTTTCTGCCTTCTGCTGAGCCAGCTCGTCCCCAGGGCTAGAGTGGGACTTAAAGGTGCCCGGGAGCCTGCGTCTGGTGACATGTACAGAGGAGTTGAATGACGTGCCTTTAATGAGACAAATTCAACTACACTTGCTCTGCCAAAAAGAGAAGAAAGCGCAAAAGAGAACAATTGAAAGAACGTGTCAGCTCCTTCCTCTCCGTTCCGTTCCTGGGCATGTGTATGTCCCAGGGCGAACGTGACACTGTTTCCTGCGTCAGATTGCCTTCCCCTGTGTTCCTTGTGGTTTGTAGCATCTGGCTGCGCCCCACATCCTTCTGGGGACGTGTCCGTTGGGCGCACAGCGTCCAAGTGCAAGCAAACCAGCAGGAGACTCAGCGGAAGCAGCAGCGATCTGTGCCCTTGTGCTAAGCGATTCTGTGCCCAGGAAGAGCTGGCGATACTGGGCTTCCTGAGAAAAGGAAGAGAACTGGGGCGTCTGGGTGGCTAAGTGAGCTAAAGCCTCTGCCTTCGGCTCAGGTCATGATCCCAGGGTCCTGGGATCCAGCCCCGCATTGGGCTCTCTGCTCGGCAGGGAGCCTGCTTCCCTTCTTCTCTCTCTGCCTGCCTCTCTGCCTACTTGTGATCTCTGTCAAATAAGTAAATTAAAAAAAAAACTTTATTAAAAAAAAAGGAAGAAAGAAAAGGAAGAGAACTGTACTTTATGGCAGATTTCAGGGAATTCCGAGGGTGATCTTTACCACGTGACATTCACCCTGGCTTTAAGACACACGGCCAGCATAAATGTGACTCCCGCAGTAGATATTTTCTGAGAGGCCAGACGGAAGAAAAGAGGACTCTCAGATTCCGAGTGCTACCCTTCTGAGCAGCTACTGGCTCCTACTTCTCATGTGTCCCCTTTAACCCCCAGGGTCTCTCCTGCTCCTTGATATCTCAACCTCCTTTGGGGAGAAATGCTGCTATCAATAATTTGCAGGCTAGCACGAGTATAATTTAGTAAATGTTACCTCTCCCCAGGATATTTGCATTTCCAGCCTTATCTTTTAATACAGAAAGAAACACGATGATTTGTTAGAGGAATTCCAGGTGTCTATTCACTTGGCGTACGGGACAGGTACTTTCTTAGGCAAAAGGCTTATTCCCTCCAGATTAAAAACCGCATAAAGGAAATCCAAAAGCTTATTTTCTCTCGTAAGCTTAAATATTGTAAAGGAAATGTATTGGTGAAATAAAACATCGCATGCTGTTGAGTTTCTAGCAACATGTTTGTTGTATAACTCCAAGGAGCTTTCTTTTGTCCACAAATCGGTGGGAGGGGTGTTTGGCAATGCTGACCTGAAGAAAAAGGTTCGTTGAAAAGCTTTTTGGTTGCAAAATTCGTTGAAGATAGAGAAGTATCCAAGAGACAATGAATGTGGGCAAGAATAGGGAGAAAAGGGAACCCCTGCACACTGCTGTTGGGCATAGAAATTGGTGCAACCAGATTGGAAAACCGTATGGAGGTTCTGCAAAAAAAAAATTAAAATTAGAACTACCAGATCCACCAATGCCACCCCTGGGAATATGTCTGAAGGAGGCAAAATCAGTATCTCAAAGAGATATCTACAACACCATGTTCTCTGCAGCACTATTCACAAGATCCAAGATACAGAAAAGATACAAAACCTACATAACCATTGATGGGTAAACGGGTAAACGGGCACGTGTGCCCAAGCACACGCGCACACGCACACACGTCGGAATAGTATTCAGCCTTAAAAAGGAAGGAAATCCTGCCATTTGCAACAGGATAGATGAGTCTGGATGGCATTATGGCTAAGCAAAATAAGGCAGACAGAGAAAGACAATACTGGGTTTTATAATTCAAATGTGGAATCTGGAAAAGGTCAAGCTCACAGAAACAGAGCAGAATGATGGCTGCCAGCGGCTAGAAGGTGGGAGAAATGAGGGAGATACTGGTCAGAGGATACAAACTTTTAGTTATAAGATGAGGAAGTCCCGAGGACCTAGTGTACAGCATGATGACTGTACTTAATGATAATACTGTATTGTAGAGTTGAAATTTGCTGAGAGAGTAGATTAAGCATCTCCCCACACACACATGCCCCAAAAGTAACTAGGTGAGGTGCTGGGTCTATTAATTAACTTGATTGTGGTAATCATTTCACAATATATACGTATATGAAATGATTATTTTTTATATTTTAAATTTTATCAATTACACCTCGATACAAAATAATAAAAGAGAAGGTCCACAAATCTCATTGAGAGAAGAATCTGGGACCGTGTGCTGACATGGTTTCCAAAATCTAGGAGACACTAAAGGAAAATCAAAGCATTTCTCAAAAGTCTGCCATAGGTTTTAAAGGGACTGAGGGCCAGGAAAAAAAATCATTAAGAACAGGTATAAAAAACCAAGAATTTACAGTGTTTTATGAGTTGCTCGAAAGTGCTTTTATACTCAGTGGTGTTTACGTTTTAGTTGCTTCAGGAAATACACCTAGTTCTTCCTTTTTAAAATCTTAAAATCTGGGGGCACCTGGGTGGCTCAGTGGGTTAAAGCCTCTGCCTTCGGCTCAGGTCATGATCCCAGGGTCCTGGGATCGAGCCCCACATCAGGCTCTCTGCTCAGCAGGGAGCCTGCTTCCTCCTCCTCTCTCTGCCTGCCTCTCTGCCTACCTGTCATCTCTGTCAATAAATAAATAAAATCTTAAAAAAAAAGAAATAAAATAAAATAAAATCTTAAAATCTGTATCAGTTGGGGGCACCTGGCTGGCCCAGTCAGAAGAGCATGCAGCTCTTGACCTCAGGGTGGTGAGCTCGAGCCCCACATGGGGTGTACAGATCACTTAATTGAAATAATCTGTGAAATCTATGAAATAACAATAATAATACTACTGTAAACTGTCCACATTTGGCACAGACCTAGTGTACGGTTTGTACTAAGTATCACTCCCATAACCCCTTCCCTACCCCTCGTGCCTCCACCTTCAGATTCCTTATTTTAAAAAGTGCAATTCCTGCCTCCCATACTTGGGATTCAATATCATAAAATACATAAAGCCCTTCATCCAGTGTTTAGAGATCATAAGAAGCATTCCGTAAACAATAGTTCCCTTATACCTTCTCTAGCCTGGCATGTTCTCACTTTCCATCCCTAAATTTCCACCGAGGGGACATCTACTCTGCCACAACCCAGGGCCAGCAGAAATGTAACACAGAGGCACAAGCGAAGGGAAAAGAAGATACACCGTCCTCGTGGAGAATGTCACTTGTTTGTGAATTTTCTACCAATATTAATTTTCCTCCAGGCAGACTATAAAATTGAAGCCAATAAATGGAAAAATGCGATTTATTGGAAAATTTGCTGTTGGCAGATCTGGGTATAGGGAAGGAAATTATTAACCCAGTGAAACAAGGTATGATAAAGGCCTGTTATCCAGCTGATGGGTACAGGGCACAGGGAGTCCTTGATGGGGAAACTCGGGGTGTTGCAGGCAGCAATGATGAGGAAAGAGCCGTGGGAAGGAGGACTACTGCCATAGTTATTTGTCTCATCACCAATTTTCATTCATTGAAAAGAAAAGAGAAGAGGAGAAATGGATTTTTCCACTAATCAAGCATGGATTATCTAGTCTCTCCATTAAGAACAAGTTGATTTGGTATCTAAAGAACAGACGTGCTGAATAACGTGCTCCTCTGAACACACCAGCCCCGGTTAAAGAAGCATGCAGGGCTGTCTGTAAACAATCAGAGAAGCAAATTGTCTTTTCTGCTGCCTAATGCGCATATTGGTAACAAACAGATACTTTTCCAGATTAAAATCGAGTGATCTACAGGCGCACCTGGGTGGGGCACTTGGATAAGCATTAGACTCTCGGTTTCAACTCAGGTCCGGATCTCAAGGTCCTGGGATCAAGCCTTTCGTCCTGCTCTACACTCAGCATGGAGTCAGCTTGGGCTTCTCTCTCCTCCCTCTGGCCCTCCCTACTCCCCCTTCAAATAAATAACTAAATCTTAAAAAAAATCAGGTGAACTACACCCAAGAGGTACACTCCTCTGTGTGGAGTATTATGCAGACCTTGAAAATTATTTTATAAACTCATATGGCCAGTGTGAGGAAATGTATATAGATCTATGGAAAATCTCTGGGTATGCAATTCAACTATGTACGAGAAAAACTTGGAAACAAATCCATGAAAACGTTGAGTGATTTACTGGGTGATTTCATTTCTTCTGCAAAATTTTCCATTCCACTGAAAATTTCCACTCCGCTGAAAAATACATACGTTCCAACACCAGGCGTCATACATGTTTTGTCTGTCTTTTGTTTAACACTGGTGTCAAGTCTGGGTTGGAGTACCAGATGAGCTCTTCTATGTCCTCCTGCACATGCTTATGTCGGGGTGGATCTAAATGATCCTCGTCTAGCTCTTCAGACTTAACACCTGCAGTGGAACAACCTTTCTCAACGTGAAGCTAACTGAGCCACGTGGGATGAAACCTACACCTGTGACCTCATTAATCCCTTGCACAAACCAATGGGCCTCCAGCAAATGAGACAGAAGAGACGCTGAGACCTGCCAGTTGAAGTTAAAGGACACTTTTGGATTTGGGGGTGCTCCGAGGGGCCTTAGAGGAGCTTCCTGCTCTGTTCAAGTCTTTTCTGTTCAAATGACCACCAAAAAAGTCACAAAATCATTCATTCATTCAATCAATAAAGATTTTGCCATTCGCCCACTGATATATCCTATCCGCATTTATGGGACACTGCTATGGACTGAACTATGTCCCCCTGACCCTCATAGGTTGAAGCCCTGACCCCCAATGTTGACTGTATTTGGAAATAGAGCCTATAATGAATTAATAAAGGTTAAGTGAAGGCACAAGGATGGGGCCTCAACCAGTAGAAGCGTGGCCTTATGAGAAAAGAAGGAGATGCCAGAGATCTCTCTCCCTCCATACACACACAGTGGAAAAGCCAGGTGAGGACAGAGCAAGAAAGCAGCCATCTATAAGACAGGAAGGAAACCCTCACCAAAAACCAACCCTGATAGTACCTTGATCTTGGACTTCTAGTCTCCAGAATTGTGAGAAAATAAATTTCTGTGTGTATGCCACCTGCTTTGTGTATTTTGTTATGGCGTCCTAGCCAACAATAAAAGCACCTAGTCTATGAAAACCCAAGGCTAGCCATGGTGTGAATAGAAAAGACGAGTCCAAGTTCAAAAGGAGAAGTGCCCTCTTTCCTCTAACACCCACAGACCTTTCACTCCAGGTTCTGTCCCCGTTCTTGGGAGGCTCACTCCTAGAACATGGAAGAAAGCTGGAAACAGCCTCTGGCAGATGTCAAGTGCAAGAGATGAACCAGGGTCAGGTGGCTGGGTGGAGAATTATTCCTCTTCAGTGGGACAACCTGATTACTACGGAGGTCTTTCTCCAGAGGGTGAACCTGAACCTGGAGTAAAAGTTGTCCCATCACAGCAATGGAGAGCAGGGGATTCTGGCACAAGGACAAAGAGGAACCCTACATTTGTCAACATATTTGTCATTTCATTCCTATCAAGATGTTGGAAATATAAATTTCTTTGCTCTTTATATCATCCCCAACTAATTGCTTCTGACTATCAACAGTAGTGAGCTGGAGACAAGCCACAGAGATGTGGACATGTACCGCTATGCTATCTTGAGAAGTCCGAACAGAGAGGTTTTATAAATCATGGCAATGCAAAAACGAGACAAGGCCACCTGACAAGGTAAGACCAAGATCCTTTCTCTTTCCTCCTTTTAGTTATGTGGGCTGCCACGGGAAGAGGAGTGGCAGCTACAAGGAAGATACAGAGGAAAACAGTGGCCTGATTACATTTACGAATGTTCCATAAAATCTTTCGCTAGATGAATTTTGCATTTTTCCAACTCCAACCAATTAAATAATCAGCTATACAACACTGGATACTGTATTGTCCAACTGTTCCCTGAGCATCACCACTCAGGGCTCGCAGGCACCTCCAATCAACAGAGACTGAAGCCACATTGCCCAAGTTTCTTAAGATCTTAAGAACCCAATACCTGGGTTCCAGATGAAGTTAACACCAGGACCCACAAGCACCACGTCCACTGCGAAGGACAGGCTGTTTTCCCTGGGGGTCAAACTGCTATTCAAAAGAAACCGTCATGCAGAGGGGAAATGGAGGGTCCACGCCAGGGAAGGTTTCCTGAGGATCACAAGGATGACATGAGTCGCTCTGTTTAGATGGTGGTGGTGTGTGGCGATAAAGAAGACGCAGCTGGCATCTCCAGGCTAATAGTGATATTGACGGATGCCTGAGGGAAGATAGGACTTGAAAATCCTTGCTTTGCTGCTTTAGAAAAGAATGTTTTTGAGATGGGAGCTTGAGTGAAGTGCCGCAGAAGCCGAGAAGGGAGTGGCACTTGGAAGAGAGCTGCCTGCTGCTTCCTATGACCTCCAGTCCTTGCTGGGAGGACTGATTACACACCAACGAACCGGAAGGGCTTACACGCTGCAGAAGGGAAACCTGGGCCGGGGGCAGGGTGGTGATCTTTAGGAACTCAGGGAGAACAAGTCAGAGGTTCTAAGACTGGAAAAGTGGAAATGATATCCTGATTTTCATAACACGGAATAAAGTAGATTCTTTGACCTCATTCTCAGGCCAAATTCAGTAATGGATTCTTTTAAAGCAGCCTTTAGTAAGTAGACTTACGGAATCTCTCCCTGACTCTGTTGGCTGAATAATTGCATGAATACAAGTTTTCATATGTTTTAAATATGTTATGAGTTTAGGGGCGCCTGGGTGGCTCAGTCAGTTGAGCATCTGACTTCTGCCCAGATCATGATCCCAGGGTCCTGGAATCAAGGCCCACCTCGGGCTCCCTGCTCAACGGGGAAGTCTGCCTCTCCTCCCGCTCATGCACGTTCTCTCTCTCTCAAATAAATAAAATCTTAAAAATAAAAAATAAAAATGTGAGTTCAATTTTGGAAAGTACACACACACACACACACACACACACACCCCTGACCTATTCTGAAATGCTATGAAACATGGGGCAGCGAAAAGACCCCCTCGTGGGGTCTTCGTTTGCAGGCCATACTAGGGAACACATCACTGTAGCTAGATTCTGGACATTAAATAGCAGGTGAATGTCAGCCAGACATTAAGATTTTTTAAAGTCATCAGGTGCCCATTTAGGAAGGCAGGGCGTCAGGAAAGAATGCGTCCGCCAGAATTTGTCCCATTCTGCCGGGAATAGCCTTTTGACGTTCCTCTCAAGATTCTTCCCAAAGATTTTTTCTGATCTGCAGTCTCAAGGGAGACTCTGAAATAGCTATTATTTATGTTTCAATTATTTTACATTTTAAGCTATTTGTGTAGTTTAAAAATACGACCATCTGTCTCTTATCTGTGGCAGGGACGAAGCAACAGCAACCAAGAAAATGCTCTCCCAAGAGAAGATAACTTTCTTACCTAGTCGGAAGAAGACACAGGCAGGCAGCCTGGGACAGGCTTTCAAGCTGCAATTCACACCCAGTTTCTAAGTTTTATTGGAACCTGCGTGAGAAGCCCAAGGATATGCTTTGTTCCCTGGTTATAGAATTCAAACACACGTTCCCATGGTTGGAACCAAAGCCACAGATTCCAGCAAGACTCTACATTTCCTATTATCTGGATGTATGAGTTAGTGAACCTCTGAAAGGCCCATTAACATGAGTTGGGCAGGAGAATGAAGACTTGGATGTGAGGGGACAGAGCAGAGTCAGAGAGCCCAACCTGGCTCTCTGCCAACCGGGTGACCCTGGCAAGTTACCTATACCCTCCATGCCTTGGATTCCTCAAATGCAAACTGGGGATAGCCATATGCCTACCTCATTGTGTTGTGCTAAGGAAGAGATGCGTTATGTGAATACTGCATGGAACAGCACCTGGAACAGAATATACATGTGAAGCAACTGCTACCATTAGCTCGATCAGGGAAGCAATTTTTATTGGATTGTTCCCTGATGTACGTGTACAACCCAGAACAATTCCAGGCCCGTGGCAAGCTCTCAGTAAATATTTGCGAAATGAATGAATACAAGGAGGGCTCTTTTCCAAGAAGTTTGTGATTAAGGACTGCTATGAGACACCGTGACTTCTCTCCCACCCTGGGTCTTCCATCCATATGAAACAGTAGCTAATGCTGGATCCGAAGAACTTGGGTTTAGATCCATGAAATGCTCGTTTCCAGATTAATTCAATCCTGGCGAAAAGTGATCTAGAAAGGTAACTGGGATGACATGTTCTATGGGATTAGCCTAACATCCATTTCCTATTCCTTCCTTCTAATCTACCTTTAGCAACTAGTGTTTCTTTTTTGGTCTTGGAGTAGAAGGTGACAATTTTGTCAAAAAAAAAATAAAAAATAAAAACAAAAAAAAATGAGTCCTTAAGATTTCACATTCAAGGTCAGCATGGATCCAAGCTACCTACGTTTAAATATAAATGGGTCCCTCACCCACATTAAAAAAAAAGGGGGGGGGTGAAATGTTTCTAAATTACTGCAACGGCCCAAAGTGGCTCGCAAGGAGGATTCTACAAGGCTCAGTGTGGCTGTGGGATAAGCCCATTCACTGGTCAAATTCTTTGTCTGAGACTTGGGGGGACTTGGCAGTAGGAAATCTCCTCATTCCCACAGGAGACCAGGCAAAATGCACCTCTACCAATAACGGAGGTACTAGACTGCACACAGTTTCTGTGTCTTCAGATATATCCCTCTGCCTGACTGGTTTTGAGAAAAACAGAAACAAAAAAAACCTGTCTCACAAAGGATGCTCATGCACTAATTTAATTCTGGATGGGTGTTAGAGAATGTTGCATAAAATGTTCCATACAAAAACATTATTATTAATATCCTTAATTAAAACAAAAACAGTTGCAGCACACAGATTCCGCCAAATTAGTGAAATTACATATTAGGTAACTGGGTTGCTAAGCAATATTACATTCTCATTTTACTTAATTGCTGTAATTAGCATCTCCCAGCAGATGTCACAATGCAAGCCACAAAAAAAAAAAAAAAAAAAGAAAGGAAAACAACTGGTCTGATCTCTTAAATGGTTCAGGTGCTCTTGAATACTTTCATCCATTGGCCACCCCAGTGGGGCCCAGCAGTCAACAGGGTGTCCAGGCAGGTGAGGGGAGAGTCACTAACAAGCCCACTATATCAGGAAGAGGGGCCACACTCCAGCTTGTCAACTATATGCAGAAAGGAAATTACAATGAGAGACAATAAGGAGCTCTTCAGGTCACCCACAGATTTAATTCACCTCCACACCCACACACTTGCCATGTTTAGAGATGAACAAGGGTTACCGTCTGATGGATAATCTCACATCGTGACCGTGCATGGTCTTTTTATCATTTTAAGTTAATAGTCTTTTTTATCATTTAGCGATCTTAGAACTTTTGGGGGAGGGAGCAGCAGGTGGAAGGAGAGAAAGAAGCACGGGGAGCAGCAGACAGAGGGAGAGGGAGAAGCAGGCTTCCTGCTGAGCAGGGAGGCTGATTCGGGACTCGATCCCAGGACCCTGGGACCATGACCTGAGCTGACAGCAGATGCTTAACCAACAGAGCCACCCAGGTGTCCTGCGATCTTAGAACTTTAATTTTTAAATATATTCTTTGAGTTTTCTGGTTATCTCTTCCATATTCCCTTATCCCATCCATGTTTTAATTACTTCAACATATATCACCATGAGTACTGAATATGTATTATAAAAAGACCTTCAAGAACTCCATGGAGTTCTTGAAGAAGAGAATGACAATTAAAATCTGTTCTGTTTTACTGGAAAAATGAAACCACGAGTGGATAACCTGAACAATGAGCTTCTATACACTTGGCTTTTAGCTCTCACATTCTGCACTCTTTTAAATCCCCCTACCATCAGCACTTGGTACAATGCTGGCCCCTCACAGGAGACTCTTAAACATTTCTTAAATTGAACCGGACATCCCTGCCCCAAGGAAGAAGCCATCAAGAGGCCTGCTGTGTTGTTACAAGCATCATTCAGATCTGGCTTTCTGGGGCAGCGGGGGAGGGTGTGGAGTTCCAGTCTCCCTCCTCATCTCTCTACTTGTCTCCCCCACCTCTCTCCCACCCAACTCTAAGAAGCTGCTGGATTAATAGGAGGGAGGACAGGAGGCCAGCAGCTAGTGTGAATCCTAGGATCCCGGGGCCAACGGGATGGGCAGATGTGAAGGCAGCCTCTGCACTTCTCAGTCTGAAAGAGTGCGGACCCATGGGCCACTCATGCTACCCTAGGGAGTGCCCATGGCCTACACTCGCTCACCTTCCCTCCCTAACAGAAGAGGCCCCCAGAGGCCTCCCAGGCTTAGTGTGAAAACCACAAGCTGATTGTAATTTAATGCCTGACCCACAGGACTGGCCCAACTTCCCCTGGTGTAAAGCATTCCTGAAATTTCTGAGGCTGGCCTGAGGCAGCAACTACTTTTAGCACTCAGAAATGGGTTAGTTCCTGAGGCACGGAAGATAACCCAGCGTGGTTAAGGGAAAGGCCAGCATCTTTGGCTCCCCATGGTCAAAGGAGTGAAGGGCACATTCATCCATTCTGGTCTCCGGCGACCCCAGCCTTCTCCCGGGCCCACAGGTGGGAGAACAGGGCACAGAGCGGCATCCCCCCGTCTGCAAGCTCCGCGTCGGCCACCGGGACTGGGTGTGGCAGAATTTCTGGGTTGCATGTCCTCTAGCATTTCAGAAGCACTGCGACCTTAATCCTTATTCTCTGCAGGCCTAGCTCACTCGCCAATTCTGACGACGGTGACAAAAAACAACACACTTCCTCCATATGGGCAAGGGTACCTTTTTTTTTTTAAATGTTCAGCAACATCAAAGAAGCTTTGGCTAAGCAAAAAAAAATGTTTTCCCAAGGACTCATAAAAGCTGAGGGATGAGAACAGCTAAAATTAGTGTTTGAAGACTTCCCGAGCCACCGTTACCAATAATTGTGCTACTGAGGCACACGGGCGCCATCCCCGTTTGCCGGCAGGAGAGGCGACAGCTCAGAAACTTCTCCACATGGGGGTCCACACCAAGAACATGGCGTGAGCACGGCTGGTGCCCCTCCTATGAAACACAGTCAAATTTTCATCTTCTCGGAAAATATAAATTAGATGTGCCTGGGACTACCAAAAAAAACCCCCCAAAAAACCCAAACAAACAAAGTAAACAAATCAACTATGAACTGTCTGAGGGAATAACTCGATTTTCGAAGAACCCTGTTTCCTTCTGGCTCTGGCCCTGCCAGTTCTTGTGCAAGAGAAAAGGCCGTGTCTGACATTCTGAACGAGGCGGCCCAGTCCTGCTAAGGGGGAGGGGAGGGGACTGGAGGTTGCCCAGCCCTGCTGTGCCCCGTGATGCTAAATAAGGCGGTCCTTCTGTCATGGCTGTGGATTGAATCCTTTCCCACTGTCACCCCGTTGGCTCATAGGTTGAGGCCCTAACCCTCGACGAGACTATTTAGAGATAGGGCCGACAAGGTGGTCCTGAAGGTTAAGTGAGGTCATAAGGGTGTGGCCCAGCTCCAGACAAAGAAGTCACAGAAGCACACAGCAAGGGGGCAGCCACCTAGGACCCGACCCGAGAAGAGGGCTCTCACCGGAGACCAACCACACAGGCGCTATGGTCTTAGCCTCCTCAGCCTCTGGGACTGTGAGAAAAGAATTACCAGTTGCTTCAGCTCTCCCGAGCTGACGGACGCAGTCATCAATTCTGTCATTTCCCTGATCACTGAAGTAGAGATTCTGATCCTGGTTTTCAGGCGAGGAACCAGGATCCGAGAGGCGACAGGATTTGCTCAAGGTCACATGGCCTGTAAACTCTGGGGCTTGACTGGGCGAGCCTGGGATGTGAAGCCCGGGCTGAAAAAACCCAGTACTGTGATCTCTCCTCTCCACCAGCAAGTTAAGTTGCTGTTTTCACTTTTTAAGGAGCTGTTTTTTCAGGCTTTCTGTTTGCTTGCTTGCTTACTGATTGACTGATTGATTGATTGCTAGGATGGGCTTTGAAAGGTTTCTTCCAAAGTGCCCCGATGACAATCTGTGCATTTAGGTTGCTCACAAGTGTCTAGTGTGATGAAGTTGTTTTTCAAATGTAGCCAATGTGCTGTTAAACCGCCCAAATAGAGAAAAGGTTAAAAAACAAGAGTAATAATAACTAAATTTATTTAGCACTTAGCACGCATCAAGCATTACCTTATGCCTTTATGTTATCTAATGTAACCTTCTAACAACCTTACCAAGGTAGGTACAAATATTATGCCCATCACAGATGAGGGACATGAGGCAGTAAGAGATTACAAAATTTGCCCAAGTTTCCGCAGCTGGTACGTAGCTGGGATTTGGAGCCATGCTCTAAGTTTCCAGAATCTGTACCCGGGAGCATCCGTGCAATGGAATGCGATGCAGGGTGTCAAAGAAAGCTAAGGCTTTCTTTTTTTGTACTAGAGTACAATATATCAGTGGAAAATTCCTACAGGATCATGTTAAGTGAAAAAGCAGGGGGAGCAAAGAGCACATCTGAGGACTTTCGATGACTCGGTGAGCACTGGGTCCAGGACAGTCTTTGAACCCATGCATTGGCGGTCGTCACCACGTGGGGCGAAACAGTGCTTCTGCAGGACCGCAGGGAAGGAAGATCCACGTCCCTGCTCAGGGTCTTCCAAACCAGAGGCTCTCACAATGGAGCCTGGGTCGGAAACACCTGGGGGGGGCCTCAACTTGCAGCGAGGCTGGGCCCCGCCTCCAGGGCCTGAATTCACTGGTCTAGAGCCGGGGCTGGGGCAGGGGGACATCTGCACCCCTAACAAGCTCTCAGGTGGGGCTCGTGCCCATGCTGAGACCTGGTCACAGCCCAGGGTAGAAATTCCAGGTTTCCGATGGCATCCACAGCCCTGTCCTCACTCTGTCGTGTGGCTACCTCGTGCATGACGAGGCTGTCAGGAGGGTGAAGGAAAGACCTACATAGCTCTCCTCAGCTACTTCAAAGAGCCACTAAAACTCCAGGGGATAAGAACGTGCTCTTTTGGGAGGCTACAGGGAACAGTGGTTTAAAAAGGTGCGTTCAGTTCGGGGCACCTGGGTGGCTCAGTAGGTTAAGCGTCTGCCCTCAGCTCCTGATCCCAGGGCTCTAGGGGATCGTGACCCCGCTCAGTGGGGAACCTGCTTCTCCCTCTGTCCTGGCTCTCTTTCTCTCACTCTCTCTGTGTCAAATAAATAACATCTTTAAAAAAAAAAAAAAGGTGCGTTCTGAATCTTAGGTCTATCTCTTACTAGCTTATGACTTATCCTCTTAGTTCCTCAGTTTATTTATCTGTGAAACAGGAATAAAATCTACACCTTAGAGGGCTAGGGGTGGGGAGTGGGTTAAATGCAGCCATTTGCCTGATGCTTTCGGAAAACACTTACTCCTGAGCCTCGCTACTGAGCCAGGATCTCCAGGGCAGAGTCCCCAGGACCGGCCTCTTTAGTAAACAGCCGAGTGATTCTTAAATTGGGTACGTTTTGCAAAACTGAATAGAATCCATGTAAAGCACCAGGCCTGTATGTAGGCTCCTTCTACGAAGGTCAGCCGCTGGCTGATTAGCACCTGGGCCTGTCTGCAAGTAGTCCCACCACCGCCTTCTTGATAATGTCACTCAGCATGATTAATTAGTAGACGCCCCGTAATAAAATTTTAGAAGACGTGGCTCTATATCCATAAATAAAAATTACTTGAAGTGTACATTTTAGATTTGTGTACATTACTATTTACAAATCATATTTTTTTAAAAAGATTTTACTTGACAGAGACACAGATGGAGCAGGAACACAAGCAGAGCGGGTGGGAGAGGGAGAAGCAGGCTTCCCACTAAGCAGGAAGCCCGATGCGAGGCTCGATCCCAGAACCCTGGAATCACAACCTGAGCAAAGGCAGACGTTTAACGACTGAACCACCCAGGCGCCCCTACAAATCATACTTTTTTAAAAAAGATTTTATTTTAGAGAGAGAGAGTTCACATGTAGGGGGAAGGAGAGGGAGATAATCTCCAGCAGATGCTGCACTAAGCTGGGAGCCTGACAAGGGGCTCAATGGGGGGGCTCAACGTGGGGCTGGACGCAGGGCTTGTTCCCACAACCCTGAGATTATGACCTGAGCAGAAACTAAAGTTGGATACTTAACCCTCTGAGCCACCCAGGTGTCCCTACAAATCATACTTTAACAAAACGTTTTAAAAAGAAATTTTAAAAAGTCACGAGTCCTCTTCTTTTGAAAAATGCACTCAGGGGTGCCTGGGTGGCTCAATCAGTGAAGCGTCTGTTCGGCTCGGATCATGACCCCAGGGTCCTGGGATCGAGTCCCACATCGGGCTCCTTGCTCAGTGGGGAGCCTGCTTCTCCCTCTGCCAATCTCTCTCACTCTGTCAAATGAATAAATAAAACTTTTTAAAAAAAGGAGAAGAAAAATGCACCCAAAGACAAATCACGCTACTAGATGGGCTATGTGTCTAAATGCTCATCTGTGCAGGACACAGTGCCACATGCGACCGCATGGAACACACGGCAAGTAAATGAGTCACTCGGTGGACTTAAATATGTGGCTGGGAAGCAACCAGCGGAAGTACTGGGGTAACGTGGGTAATGGAAGGATCCAGAATTTTCCTTTGACTTCTATCAACCTCTGGCAGTGAGTTCTCTGCCGGAAGCGAACAGCTTCAGCCCAGCCTCCCATCTCCAACAGCCCAGGGGCAAGCACTCTCCTGGAGGGAGGAAAACAAAGATGGAAACTCCAGCTCCTACAGGCGGCAAGTCCACCACTAACTCAAAGGGACGAAATAAGAAGGAACCACCAGGGCCGCCATAGCACCCTGGACATCCTCTGCCTCCCGGGCTACAACTGGAGGTCAGGGGCATGATGACAAGCCTAAGCTCCCCATTGCCCACAGGGCTCACACACGTGGACAACACAGTCTTATTCTGCAGTTCAGTGGCGAGGCGGGGTGATGTGGGAAAAAGAGACAGTAAACTAGGAGGTCAATTACCATCACTGCATCTCCTTTGCGTTTAGATGGTAGGCGCCGATTTCTTTTTTTTTTTTTTTTTAAGATTTTTAAAATTTATTTATTTGGCAGACAGAAATCACAAGTAGGCAGAGAGGCAGGCAGACAGAGAGGAGGAGGCAGGCTCCCTGCCGAGTAGAGAGCCCGACTTGGGGCTCGATCCCAGGACCCAGAGATCATGACCTGAGCCGAAGGCAGAGGCTTTAACCCACTGAGCCACCCAGGTGCCCTTAGGCGCCGATTTCTTATGATACCTCTTGTTCTAGACAAGCCCAGGTGGCACTGAAATGGTTTCCATTTTTATCTCCATAGTGGATGTAGGCTCCTGGTTTCAGGCTACTCCTGTGCTTTGCTCACAGCCCAGACCTGGCATGCCCGTGGCTCCTGAGCCTGTCACAGGTACCTTCCGTGCCCCAGCAGAACCTGCTCAGATGCCATTGGCTGCACCTGTGCGCCCCTCTCCCCAGAGACACTGATGGTCTGCTGCGTAGACGGCCAGAAGACCCTGCAAGACAACCTCCCATCAGGCAGCCTGAGCTCTGGACACACAGTCGTTGGAACGAGTCAGTCCAGTCACTCGCCGAATCAGGACAAATTCAGAGGTAGTCAACTTAGGCTGCAGGGTGGTGCTGTCCAACAGAACTTTCGTGGGGATGGATATGTTCTAAGATCAGTGTTGTCCAACACAGTAGCCACTAGCCACAACTACTGAGTGCCTGGAATGTGGCTAGTGTGGACTGAGGCACTGGCTTTTTAAAATCCTGAATGCATGCCTGCATGAATAAAAAGGCAGCCTCCATGTCAGAATGCCTAGACTTGTGGAGGAGAAAGCTATGCCTGACGGTAAGTTTTATCTTCAAGTTGCCTGAGAGTTACCTAGAAACTTTACCTTTCTCAGACTTCTGTTCCTGAAAATCAGTCTAAGAGGCATGAGGCCCATTTCTCTTCTTAGTACCTGGAAGACAGTGACTAAGGTCTGATCTTTCTTTGGTTCCAGTTGGGAGAATGTCTCAGAATCTGCACATCAGTGCCTGTGGCCGAGGGCTATGGAAAGTGATGGTGGTTGGGCTGAATTTGAATGGACCCCAGGACACAGCCCGAAGCTCCACAGGAACATTTTAGGATGTCTGGACTCTGATTGTTGTGATTTTATTGTAAGCATCAATAGTGCTTTCATACCTATCCTGCCAAAGATTTTCAGGCTTAGGATACTCAAAAATTAAATTACTGTTTCACTTCACTTCATTTCATTTCATTTCATTTCATTAATATCTAAATGATCTAGGTGCGGTCCCTGACCCCTGAAGGTCTCCTCCTCTACTCACCTCTGGGGCCAATAATCGCCTTTTTCAGGTCACCTTGCTGCTCTCCATAATCACCGTAAGTGGAGGTAAGAGGGCTTTGAAAGGAGTTTCGGCTCCACACACCATTGCCGTCTTACTCTCCTGTCCCCTCTTGTTCTGCTCCTGGGTCTCATTCTGCTCCCTGCACCCGAGCCTTGGCTATTTCCTGTCTGGCACAACTCAGTCCCTTCAGAACGAGAGAACCCACCTTGCCTCTATCTCTCTCTCTTGCTCCGGACAGATGCCCCCAAACCTCCGTCCGCTATGCTCTCTGTCTGTCGGACCAAACTCCTTCCAGATTCTGTCCCACACTGTTCAGTAATTCATTCCACAGACATTTTAGGGCCCCGTATCGCCAAGCCCAATGCCGGGGAGGCCATAAGCATCACGTTAGCATGCCTGCCTTCTAGGTCAAGAAGGAGAGATAGAGGGTAATGAAAACGATGCCCATTATCCTAAAGCGCATGTGGAAAGAGCTGACAACAGAGCCAGGAGCGGTCAACTGCTTGGACCAAGACTCAGATCTGATGCGCTTTTGTGCTCAGAATACAGACCTTCAAAAAGAGGGTGAGCCCATGGTGCATTAAGATAATATGTCACATGAACAATAATTGGCACTGAATGTCTTACGAAACAGACAGACGTGGCAGCCCCACTTCCACAGGAAGCACCACCAACAGGAAGCTGTGGGGTCTCGTGCCGAGCTAACCGGAGAAAGTCCGGTCCCGGCACACTCCCATATGACAATCTCTGCGCCCCACGTTTGAAGACCCTTGCTTGACGATTCTACCTGAATCTCAAGACTGCAAACACAGGGGCACAGTTCGTCTCAAAGGAACGGGGGTGGAGACCCGGGGAAGGTGACAAGGCGCAGGCCATCTCCCAGATGTCACCGTTCCTTCAGGATGGACAGGCGGTTTGTTCTTTGGCCCCGTGTGGCCCCACACTGAGCCATAAAGGATAATTCACCTATCTGGGTAGAAATGTGTGGCTACATTCTGGAGGAGCTCTCCGTTCCCGACGCAACAGGAAGCGGGAGTGTAACATGCTGATATACTCGTAATTGACTAGAAGGGTTTCAAACGGAAAAGACATCAGTCTCAAACACAAGGCCAAGGCTACCTGGTGGCAAGAAGAGGGTATGTGTGAACTGGGCTGAACCAGGCTTCCTTCCTCCGAGGCATGCTGTCATAGATTAAAAGGTCCTTCTCGGTCAGCACGACCAGGGCTGGCTTCCACTGCTTCTCGCTCTCCCCGGGAACCTGGAACAGAAAGCAGGGTGCTGTCAACTCACAGCCTGAAAGGAGGAGGAACTGGAAAGGAGAAGCTGCCTGCCCCGCCCCCCAACACCAATCAGAAGACCCCGACCAGAGAAGCCTTGGGTTCAGGTCATGAAATCAAAAGAGAAGAAACCATGCTTGATTCTGGAAAAGATGTTTTCTCCAGATCCCCTGGCGTGGATCCTCAGTACAGCAAGAAGGAGCCCAGCTGCTGAACATCTGTCACTGTTTCTCACCTGCCAGTCAGCACTGAAATCATTATTTCAGAGTGGAATGCAGATGCTTGGGGGAGTGAGTGCACCCAGATGGTTCTCTGGTAGAGCGCATTGTTTTTATTAGGAAACGGTAAGGTTTGAAAGCTTTTGAAGAAATATCCAAAGGCTCCGAAAATGTATTTTGGAGGCAAATGTCTGTCTGTCTGGAGAGGAAGGAGACATCACAGCCTTTCATTTACACGGTTTCTACAACTCAGGCACCATCTCAAAATTCTCTTAGTTCCACGTGGCACAGAAAATTCCTTAACTCTGGGGGTGAAATGAGCCGGCGGGGATAGGAGAGGATTCAAACGTCTAGTTGGGTGTTTGGAGCAGGTGATCCTTAAGGCCCCTTCCCGTCCTGGGAGTCAGGTAGCTCAGGTCTTATGAGCCAACCCCCTACCTCCGCCTGGTGTTGATCATCCCAAACTCTGTACATGTTTTTCATCTATGAAAATTCCCCCTTTCCAACGTGAACTCTGGGCCCTGCGATAAGTCTTTATGCTCAGTCTGAAAACACTCAGTGTGTTAGCCTTGCAACTTGAAGCTCAGATCCTACGGCCGAAGCATGAGCCTCACATGGGAGCCTGCTAGAAATGTAGAGTCTCAGGCCCATCACAGACCTATTGAATCAAATTTGCATTTCAGCAAGACCTTCTGGTGGCTCCTTAAAGATTAAGAATCACTGCACCAGATGAAGTCAAGGTCGTCTTTGACGCTGGCAATTCAGTGAAGATTCCACCCTTTCATGAGAAACCACAGTCCAAAATCTGTTCAAAATGAAGCTAGGCAGTAAGCTGCATAAGTGATAAAGCTAATTTCTTCCCTTTGTATTCTTCTCGTTACTTTTCTTAAGTGCTATAGTGACATCTGTATTGAAGTGGCTTTAAGACGGAACGAGTAAAGCCGAGAAGATGTGCAGGATGGCAGAAGGGGGGAGCCTGGAAGGTTCCATAGTTTTATGGGCTGCCTGAATCTGGGTCCCCGCTCCATTATTTATTGCCCGGCTAACCCTGGGAGAGTTATTATTCTCTGTCCTTCTATTTCTTCACTGATAACAATAATATCACACACAGCAGTGGTTTAGAGTGTTGTTTCTGGAGCCAGAATGCCTGAACATAAATCATAGCTCTTTCCAATTTACTAGCTAGGGGATCTCAGCCAAGTCAGCTCATCTCTTTGTACCTCAGTTTCTATACCTGTAAAATGGGGAAATAATAGTACCTATATGAGAGGATTGTGGCGAAGGTTGAGTTAAAAATGTCTAAAATGCTTATCACATGCAGAATATGCATCCCTCTTAGTAGCATATACCTCATAATGCTAGCGGGGAGATTAAATGAGATGGTACACGGGGGTGCTGGGCTGGCTCAGTCAGTAGAGCATGTGACTCAAACTCAAGGTGGCAAATGCCAAGCCCCCAGTTAGGCGAGGAGCCTACTTTGAAAGAAAGAGAGAGAGAGAGAGAGAGAGAGAAGAAAGAAAGAAAGTCTATAGTGTGCTTAGCATAACATCTGGCAGATGATAAGGCCCTCAGTGAACCATAGGGTGGGAAATTTCTAGCCAACTCACTGGTTTCTAAACTTGTCAAAAGGAATTTTTTGGATATGGCAACAATATGTCAAAGTATGGACTTTCCTTGGGAAAAAAAATAAGGACAACCAAGAATATCTCTGGTGCTATACAATTTGTACTCCTGGTTTTTTCCCATCCATCCCAAAGTTCTTCCAGGAAGAATCCATGACACAATGGTCGTGCATCCCTTCCAACAATTCCAAATAAAGACTCCCCTTTGGGGGCACCTGAGTGGCTCATTTGGTTAAGTGCCTGCCTTTAGCTCAGGTCATGATCCCGGGGTCCTGGGATCAAGCCCCACATCAGGCTCCCTGTTCAGTGGAGAGTCTGCCTCTCCCTCTCTCTCTGCTCCTCTCTCCTACTTACGCTTTCTCTCATTCCCTCTCTCAAATAAATAAAATCTTTAAAAAAAAAAAAAAGCCTCCCTTTCTAGAAAGAAGAAACTACTGTAAAGTTATTTATACTAGAATGTGAATGACGACCTGATTCATTTCTCCCATTATGCATTTGATACATAATTTTAAAAATCTAGTTTTAGCCTACTGCTATTTCCAACAGAACAACAGCATCTTTAAAGAGATAAAAATGAATTGGTATAGCAAACAATGTACTAGACCTCACAAGGTAACCAAACTATGGTCTCAAGGCATAGTATCTGGGGGGTTTGGAATAAATTTTTTCCAGTCTCTATGTTACACTTAGCAAATTTCTTTTCCAGTTCATTAAATTGGACTGGAAAAGATACAAATGATCCTCCCAAAGTGCCCATCTTTCTTACCTAGTCAGATCTGATCCATTAACTTTGGGATTATTTAAATGTGAACACAACTAAGTATCATTCTTCAGAAACAATTTTAAGTTTCCAAAACAAACCTAAACAGTGAATGCCAACAGTAAAACGCAGACCTTTCTAATGGTGAAATCACCAGCTCAACCACATGTCAAATAGTATATATAGATATGAGTAGTTCTAAAGCCCTAAAACATTTTTTGTCCTTTGTTAAAGAGAGCATCGTGGATTTGTTACCTGTGCTGTGAGAATACTCAGTAAGCATTTTCCACAGTTTCTGTGTGCAGAGTTTTCATTTTAATACTATGTGAATGCTCGAAGCTAGAAATCTGCCCATGAGGACAACCGACTTTCCAAGGAGAAAAATGTTATGCTGAAAATGGGGTTTTAATACCATTCTTTGTGCTCTGTGAGCTTACACTGCAAAGCTTCCGAGAACACTTTCTTTTTCAGGCTGGAGTATTTGTGCTGTTGTTCGGTGACAACTTCCATGACAAATCCCAATTTCCAGGCACCCAAAGATTCTCCAGCATGAATGCAACCATTCTGGGATGTGTCTACGTTTTATTAAAACGTGACTCCTGAAACAGATGTGACAACTCCTATCTTGATCCCAGCCTCCTGCCGCGACCGTATCTTAAGATCATGTTTCTCATGAAGAAGGCGAAGGGGAAGACACAGGGAAACAGACACACTGTTCTGAAATGACCCTGAAGCACAAGCGGGGTGAGCTGAATGCCGTCCCCTCACTCCCTTTGGCGGAGCCTGAGAGAAAAGGTTTGCAAAATGACAAGAAGGAAGTGGGGCACCTGGGTGGCTCAGTGGGTGAAGACTCTGCCTGCAGCTCAGGTCATGATCTCAGGGTCCTGGGATCGAGCCCCACTTCGGGGTCTCTGCTCAGTGGGGAGCCTGCTTCCCCCCCCCCCTCTGCCTTCTTGTGATCTTTCTCTGTCAAATAAATAAATAAAATCTTAAAAAAAAAACCACCAAAATGACAAGAAGAATTTGAGAGAGTGGGAAGAAGTCACTGGTAACAACTGAGGGAAGTAGAAATAAAGGTAGGAAATCAGCACGCTGTATCTCTCAAACGTACAAGATGTTACATGTCAATTCTATTTCAAATTAAAAAAATGAAGGGAAGTAGAATCATTAAATCCTCTATTTGAGACAGGTCTCATAAGTCATCTACATCAGCAGCTTTCAAACATTTAAGATTCTTTGATCGCTCTGATTAGATCCAATCACAGGTCAGAGAGCAAAAAGTAGAACAACTGAAAGAGGCTCTATATGAGGTTACAGCCTGGTTGAGATCTGAGACTTCATGTCTTTCTTTGTCCTACCGCCAGCCACATGCCAGCCACACGCCAGCCACATGCCAGCCACATGTCAGACACACCTCTGAGTGAGCATCCTAGCAACCACTGGGATACAGCTGGAAAACTGCTAAAATATCTAGAATCTGCAGATTATTTTTAAAGAGACTATTGCACCAGAACCTCTCTGTACCTTTTCTGTGGGTATTTCCAAAAAAAGAATACTAGTGCGGTTGCCTAGACAAAGTTGTAATGATACAATCAATTCATACATATGGAAAGTTTAGAAAAGTGTCTTGCATACAGTAAGCAATCAAACTTTAAAAATAGTAGTTATTCCAATTCTAAAAGATATACACCCCTTTATCTTCAGCAGCATTATTTGCAAAAGCCAAGATATGGAAGCAATCTAAGTGTCCACTGCCAGATGAATGGGTAAAGAAGATATGGTGTGTGTGTATATACACATACATAAAATCGAATATTACTCAGCCATATAGAAGAATGAGATCTTGTCATTTGTGACAACTTGGTTGGACCTAAAGAGTATTATGTAAAATGAAGTAAGTCAGATGGAGAAAGACAAATAATGTAAGATTTCACTTACATGTGGAATCTAAAATACAAAACAATGTTAAAAAAACCAAACAGACTTAAATGTAGACAATAAACTGGTGGTTGTCAGGTGAGAGGGGAATGGGAGAATGAGGTAACAGGTAAAGGGGAGTAAGAGGTAAAAACTTCCGGTTCTAAGTAAGTCATAGGGATGAAAAGGACAGCACTGGGAAGATAGTCAATAATGTAGGAGCTTCGTATGGTGACTGACAGTAAAGGCACTTACTATGGTGATAATTTTGTAATATATAAAACTGTCCAGTCACTATGCTACATATCTGAAAACTAATATAGTATTGTATGTTGTCGACTATACATTAATTTAGAAGAAAATGCTAGATATTCTACTACCACATCAAAGTAGGAGTAAGTGATCAAACAAAAGATCTGAATAAACGTGGGCACGGATTCCTTGCCTTCCTGGGTCTAAGGTCCTCCCTGGCCAAAGAATGTGGTAAGACAGGGGCGCCTGGGGGAGGGGCTGTCAGTTAAGCGTCCCACTCTGGGTTTCAGCTCAGGGAGTGATTTCAGGGTCCTGAGATCGAGCCCGAGTCAGACCACGCTCAGCACGGAGTCTGCTTAAGATTCTCTCTACCTCTCTCTCTGCGCCCCCCACTCCCCACTCTAAAATAAATAAATAAATCTTAAAAATAAAAGGGTAAGACAAAGTTATTGCTAACAGCCTTCCAACCTGAAAGTCAGACCCTCTTTTTCAGTTTAAAACTCCCTGCTCCCAGGCTCGGACTGCTTTATAGGACTCTTGCTTCATTACCTCTTCTTTGTTCCATGGACTCTGTTCAGAGGGCAAAACCCCCAATGTATGGATTCCTTTTTCCCCCGCCCAGGCCAACCCACTCTTCCTAACACGGTGATTTTCTGCCTTCTCCTTGAGCACAGGGTGGAGGTACAGCTCCGAGGCTTTGGAGCCAAACCGCAACAATCTGGCTTTGCCACTGTTCAGCTGAGGGATCTGAAGAGATTTCTTAACTGCTGTAAGCACTTGTTCACCGATGGGTAACATGCCCGTAATGGCCTCCTGTGCATGTATTATGAGGATTAAATGAGACATGTATACAAAGCACTTCTCATATGGCAGATACTGGAGATGCTCAACTATCCCCATCACACGGCTCCCGCGCACGCTTGCCTCCAGCTCCCCTGCTCCGGGAGGAAGGTCTGGATGCGAGGCGAGTGGCTAATGGCAGAATAAAGAAAAGTTCACGGAGAAAGGTCAATCGCAACTTGGGTTTGGGAGATCACGGCTATCTCCGCAACTTTTTAATTTAAGTCTTTTCACCTCCGATTGCTAGGAATGTAGAACAAAGGACGAGATAGCAGGGTAATAATAATTAGCGGTTATCACCTTCCAAATGCTTTACAAACTTGAGATAATTAATCTTGCACCAACTCTCAGAGAGGCCGATGGAGACCCCTTCCACGCCACCGAAAGGAGAGGAACAAGTCTCAGTGCGGCCACGGAACACAGGCAACACTCTAACAGGCCGCAGTCCGCAGCCCTCTTCTAGCTGGTCCCCAACAACCCCGGGACCCAGCAGTTGGGAGCCAGGCGGGACCTCCACACCGGGATGCGGAGCCTAGTGGAAAAGAGAAGGCAGAAAACAGGAACGGGAAAGGGGACCAGCCAGCACGTTCGTAAACAGGGCTCTGTGGGAGCCTCAGCTCTGCTGGCCTCACTACTGGGTTTGCTTCTCTCTTCTCACCCAGCTCCCAAACTGTTGGCACCTGGACCACATGGTGAATTCACAGGTGGATTACAGTGGGGGGGCAGATGGAATGAATCCAAATCCATCTGGTTCGCTAGATGTCAAGACAATGCTGAAAAATGTTAGAGCAAGCAGAGTGAAAATAAGGAAAAGAGAAATACGGTTTGGCTGCGGGACATTTCGGGAGGGTATCATTTTTATATGCCAACGTTCCCAACAGTAGCAGTCCCCAATTTCAAACATGCTCCCTCCTGCCAAATTCTGAAACCGGCTCTGCAATTCTGTAAGCCGTCTGCAATAAGCCCCAGATTCAGGGTTTGTAAGTAGGACTTGCACTAGAGTCAACACACGAATTAGCACAGCAGGATTGTAGATAAGTCACCCCGGGGTGGTGGGGGCAGGACCATGCTCCCTCTCAAGGCTCTAGAAGAATTCTTCCCTGTCTCTCCCAGCTTCTGGTCGTCATTGGTGTTCCTCGAAGCTGTGTCAGTCCCATCTCTGTTTCCATTGTCACATAGACCTTCTGTGTCTTCCCGTGGCCTTCTCATCAAGACACCACCCGCTGGATTCAGGACTCCCCCTCCCCAATTCCAGTATGAACTCAACTAATTACATCAGCAAAGACCCTATTTCCAAGTCAGGTCACATTCTGAGGTCCCAAGGGGACAGGAATTGGGAAGGGGCGGGTAAAGCCAAGACATTAATCATAAGAAAACAGCAAGAACCCACGACATTTTCAGTTAGTTTTCCAGTTTTCTCTTGGAACATTTGGCAACATGGAGTATGTTTTTTGAAAGTTATCTTGTTTACTGAGTATGCAGAAGGTCAGATGCTAATGTATCTAACAGGAGCCTTTGATGGCTCTATTAGAAGTAATGCTTTGGTCCCCAGGATTTCATAATGAAGCCAACCTAAGGGCAGATGACACATATCCAAGGAGATAAGTGCAGAGCCTGGGTTTTAAATCTTCTTTTGTCATACAGCATCATCAAAAGAGGAGACAGAAGGCACATGAAGGTCTAGTCCCCATCGAGGCACAGAGCACTGGCCTTTCAACTGTTTTGCCTCATTTTGCTTACTGCTAATGAGACAGACGTATTCGAAGATATGTTCCAGGAAGTGATTCCGAGGTCTCTTCTTGCTTCCTAAAGACTGCTGGACTCTACTCGGGTTACTCTGTATCTGTGTGTCACTCCCAGCTCAGGCTACGCATAATCAATTCGGACTAACAAGTTGGAAGAACCAGACCAGCCACCCAAGCCGCTGTCTTGTTAAGTTGGGTCTGATTTTCTACCCTACACTCTTCTCTGCCTTTTGAAAAGCAGAAAGACAACCTTACTGGAGAATCCAACCACAGGAAGGAAGAGAGGAGCTCTCCCCCTCTCCTTTCTGCCCATTGTCTCTCTCAGTCTATTAATTTCCCCTCTAAGGAAAGAGGGGCTATGACTCTAAGTGTTTGGATCTAGATCTGTCATGGGGTCTTTTTTTTAACAGCGGGCATTGTCATATTCATCACAAGTGGGTGACTGTGGTCACTACCCACTTATTGCAAATCATCATATTTGCATGATGGGAACACATATGCTGATCCTAGAACAGACTGGTCTTTTTGGTCCACACCATTGACTCATTTCAATACCCAAGCATCCTAGATTCAAAAGAGGCTACAGGAGGAAAGACACATCACTTCAGCCATGTTCTATATGATGTAGCATTTATCTGAGCTTGGCATTAATTAGGGTTTATTGGGCACTTGCTTAGCTACTAATAAATATGGGGTTGTTTTTTTTTTTCTTGTTTCTCATTAGTACATCATTCCCTCTCACTTTCAGTTGGGAATCCCGGAAAGGAGAAGGGGTGTGTGGTTACACTACCTAAATTCTACTCTGAACCACCTAACACTCAGCATTCTGGAAGAAAACTGGCCATGAACTTGGATCCTCCAAACTGGATTCTGCTGTGTGTTCCCTTGTCATGCCCTTTTGCATAGTTTTGCCTGTTTTTTTTTCCCCCCTCCCCTGCCCACATTAGTTTTTGCTACTTGTCAGTTTATTCTCTCCTTCCTTCCAGAGATGCTCTGGCTCCGCAACCATTAGCTGTTTTCACCTCCCTCACTCAGCTTCTTGAATCTAGACTTGCCCGACCTGTCAATTCCTTCTCTCAATAGGAGCCCCAACTCCTGGAAGCCTATCTCACCAACCATTCCATTTAGAGTCAGAAGATGTATTTGCCTCTCTGCTCAGTGCCTTGGCTCAACTGGGAACAACCCGAGTTTCCCCCCAGGACATGGTGACTTCCTTTGGACACGTCCAAACGCCAGCTGTTTGAAGTGGAGACCTGCTGCTGCTACAAAAATGAATTCCTTACACGGCTTCATATGAGTTTGTTCTTTTAAACTTGTAAACATTCCCTTTCATCTTGTTTACTTGTGTGCTCAGTTCAACCTTTTCTGAGGGAAGTGCAAAAGTAAATTTCAACGCTGTGCCCTGCCTGAATTATACAATACTGTAATTGAGCAATGTTGGAATTGTTAGAGATTTGCTCTATCGGACCTCAAAAGTAGAAGTAAGTTAGAAGGGGCACTTAGGAGAGAAAGGTTTAGAGAGAATATGACATGTTAGATTCTGAGCCTTTCAATCTAATGGTTTCAAAATCTACATCACAGGAAAAGAATTCTTTTATTAAGGGGGGCTAGGCTAAAGGGGTGAACGTGTATTATGAGCCTGCCAAGCCTGGGTGGCTCAGCGGGTTAAGCCTCTGCCTTCAGCTCAGGTCGTGATCTCAGGGTCCTGGGATGGAGGCCTGCATTGGGCTCTCTGCTCAGCCGGAAGCCTGCTTCCCCCTCTCCCTCTGCCTGTCTCTCTGCCTACTTGTGATTTCTCTCTTTGTCAAATGAATAAATAAAATCTTAAAAAAAAAAAAAAAAGAGCCTGCCGTGTGATGAGCAGGGCTGTGGGTTACATGGTGTCCCTCTCTCCTCCAAATTCAGATGTCAAAGCCCGAACCCCCAAAACCACTGAATGTGACCATTTGGGGAAAGATGGTCATTGCAGATGTAGTTCATTAAGACGAAGTCATACTGGAAGACAACAGACCCTAAATCAATATGGCTGATGTGCTGATAAGAGGGGATATGTGGACATGGGGAGAACGTCACGTGAACATGAAGACAGTAGTGATCAAGCCCCAGGATGCCAAAGCTGGCCAGCAGGGAGGAGACAGGCATGGAGCGGACACTCCCTCACAGCCCTCAGGAGCAAGGAAGCCTGCCAGTACCCGGCTGGTGAGTTGCTGGCATCCGTACCTCCTCGAGACAATCCATTGCTGTTGTCTGATTGTTGTAGTTCCTTATGGCGGCCTTAGGAAACCATACAAGTGCTGAGCTCAGCTTCCCCTACCTCAGTCCATTTGACACCTTGAGGCATGCATTATTATCTGTGTTTTACAGAAGGAGAAACTGTGGCTCAGAGTGGTCCCACACTAGCCAAAGTTATGCAATGATAGTTACAAAGCCACTTATGTGCCTTCCTGACCTCAAAACTGTGATATTTTCAGATCACAAAGCTGCCTCCTCTCGGAAGAAAGGAAAAGGGGGGTGAGGTGGGGACGGGAGGAAAAGGCAGGAGGGAAGAAGACCATCTGGGAACTCGGTTGTAGTGTCTCCCACGGACTGGGGTGCATGGGATCCAGCTCTGTGCAACTCAGCAACACACTCCTCTGCCCTTCTTTCCCACCTCCTGGCACACGGGGCTCCACCCCGGCCAGACACTGGCTCAGCGCAAGTTCCTCTGAGTAATCAAAGCTCTTTATTCCCCAAGTCTCATATCTGATTAAAGTAATTCAAGACTAAGTTGTAAATGACTCATAACCTTTAATATATCTTTCCACTGAGGGATATTTCTATTTATAACGAGTAGCTGGGACAAAATTAGTCTCCCATGTTTATTCTTCATTGCACAATTGAACGGCTAGTAAATGAACCATGTCTGGTTTGGTTTTTGTTTTTTTTTTTAAGATTTTATTTATTTATTTGACAGACAGAGATCACAAGTAGGCAGACAGGCAGCCAGAGAGAGAGGAGGAAGCAGGCTCTCTGCCAAGCAGAGAGCCCGACATGGGGCTCGATCCCAGGACCCTGGGATCATGACCTGAGCCGAAGGCAGAGACTTTAACCCACTGAGCCACCCAGGCGCCTCCCCATGTCTGTTTTCTAAAGGCAGTGAAATATTCTATTATACTATAAATTTAATTTGCATGTTTTTGTTATTTTAGCACACCTTATTCTTTGCTGGTGGTATTCACTCTGGTACAAACGTCTACCAGTTTTAAGTTTTAAGTCCAAATTAATGAGCTGTGCAGTTCTTAATCAACCATGTGTCCTATGTTCAGCAACACAGAACAGACTACAGTAGGCTATGAAATTTGGATATTTGTAGCTACCATACCTTCCTAGATATTTGAATCACTAGAAAGTTAAGTGGTTCCTGGCCCTTCTAGCTCCTGGCTGAGAAAACACCAGATTCAAAGCACATGCTTTCAGCAATATTATAGTGGCTGTATTAACCATAGAATCTTCTAGACAAGGAGTCACAAATTTAGAGACTACAGAGAACCAGATGTAAAAAAAAAAAAAAAAAGAAAAGAAAAAAGAAAAAACATTCCACATCCCATTTATGGGGGAGATTCTTTCTAGCATTGGCCAATCATTCATTACCAGAGAAGGTAGTGGACACAGCATTGCCAAAGGAAGCATTTCAAAAGAGTTTGTATTTTTTAATGTGAATTCTCCCTAGTTTTAGAAGTTCATATATGAGTTTCCTATCGCTGCTCTAAGAAATCACCACAAAAACAGTGGTATTTATTCTCTTATAGTTGTGGAAATTTTAAGTCCTAAAATCAAGGTGTTGGCAGGTCTGCTACTTCTGGAGGCTCTAAGGGACAATCCATTTCCTTGCCATTTCCAACCTCTAGAAGCTTCCCTAATTCCTTTGGTGCATGACTCCACATCAAACTGCCTTTTCATCCTTTGCTTCCGTCACCTACCCTTGACTCTGACCTTCCCGCCTTCCTCATTTAAGGACCCATGTGACTAAACTGCCCCCTCCCGGGACAACCCAAGATAATTTCACCATCTTGAGATCCTTAGTTACATCTGCAAAGTCCTTCTTCCTATGTAAGACAATGTATCTATAGGTTTTGAGGATTAAGATGTGAACACCTCTGCGGAAGCATTATTCTGCTTACCTCAGTTGGCAACTAATTCAAATTAGAAAAACAGTAATATGAAGTGAAGTCATATGAAGTGTGGAACTTCTTTAAAAATCTCCAGCATGTCCTCTTCCCTCCATCCCACCCCCAAAATGGGTAAATGGAGAAAACAAGATAGACTTACTATGGGCAGTCATAAAAATTGGGTTATGTGTGGGGCACCTGAGTGGTTCAGTGGATTAAGCCTCTGCCTTCGGCTCAGGTCATGTTCTCAGGGTCCTGGGATCGAGCACCCGCATTGGGCTCTCTGCTCAGCAGGGAGCCTGCTTCCCCCCCGCCCCTCCCCACCTGCCTCTCTGCCTACTTGTGATCTCTCTCTGTCAAATAAATAAATAAAAATAAAATTTAAAAAATTGGGTTATGTGCACCTGGAGGTTCATTATTGGTTTTTTTATTTTTAATTTTTAAAAAAATTCCTCTAATAAAAATTAAAATAACTAAATAATATGGGGACTGAGAAAATACCCAGGGTCCACAGACTGCCAACCTGCTGTCAAGTAAAGACACCTACTTGAGAAATACACAATGCACAGGTGCACAATTCTGGCAAACACATTTGCAGAACTCACAGGCAGGGTTCCCCCCCCGAGTGCCTTGTGTTCCTCAAGGGCCCCCAACGGTCCGCTGAAGTGCAAGTGTGATCTGAATTAACTGAAGGCTGAGGTATAACAGGGGTATTAGCTGTTGAGACAGATTGGCTAAGAGCAGCCTCCATCCTCAAAATTTGTGTGTACGTGTGTGTGCGCGTGCGCACATGCGTGCACGCGCTTATGTTTATTCATCACGGCTGAGCTCGTGGCTCCCTTGAAGAAGTACCACCTCTGTCTCTACATGAAAGGTGGATACCAAAAAAAGTGGCCATCTAGTGCAGGGGATCAAGTGAAGGGTCAGGGAAAGATATAAGTTAGTGATCTTGGAAAACTGAAGTTTACTGGAGAAATTTCTATACAGTGGCCTCAAGATCTGGGGACTCTCCAAGCTTCTAAAACCCAGCTCTCACAAATGACAAAGGTCTCCATAATAATCCTCTGCCCCTAACATGCTACTGATTTCTGCCCCTTACTCATTCCTTCTGACTTCTGAAAACACTGCCTCCGGAAATTCTCATCTTGTGTGGGATGACTATCGTTATGGGCTCTTGGTTCTGTATTTTTGCGAGGTGTCCATGGTATGTGCCTAACACCTGGGATCTCTGAAGGACGGAAGTCATACCCAGATAACAGGAAACCATCACCATCCAGCCCTGTTTAAAGAGCCCAGACGCCCGTGACCTTTGTGTCTCTCATGGGCTTTCTTTACCCAGCCAGGGCTCCAATTCCCTGCTTCCTTCACAAGGAGTGAGCTGTCCAGACTCAGCTTCCAGAAATGGATGAAAAGCTGCTTCTAATCTGTGACCCTCACAGATAATTAAATTAGACTCTTCTCAGTCTGGTGGGGAAAGCTATTTTATATTTTCATTAACTCCAAAGGGCCTTTTCAATTACAGTCCCTGTTTGGTAAACAAGTTATCTTTTACTAACAGCCTTTCCTTCTCTAACACCCAGGAAACATGCCCTTTACAGGGATGCTGATGTGCAGCAGAAATTCATAATTTGGTAAAAAGTTATCTTTTGAAAGGCAGTTGACATTATCATTAAATCCGAAAGGAGCGAGTTCTTAAAAAAAAAGAAAAGTCTCTGCTTCAGCATCTTGTTTTGTTCTCACTGGGTGTGTCTGTGGAGAATTTTATTTCTCCTTCAAAAGAGAAAGGAAGGGTGCTTTGAAGGAGGAAGACTATTAAAATGTAGAGAGTATCTAGCTTCTCAACACCATGTCAGCATCTTCTAAAGTCATGCCTTGGTCTTAACGGCTCTCCAGTAACGTCAGCCACCATAACACTATTTACTGTATGAAAGAAATACCAACATGTTCGCTTCCAGTTGGCAGATTTTTAAAACTAAACAAACAGAAGCAAAAAATAATTCATTTCTTAGAGATAGCTCAACATTCGCGTGACCAAGGATCCCAGTGACAGATTCCAAAGTCCACTTATCCTACTTTTAGTTTAAATGCCTTCATAAAACCTGCCCCAACTAGGAAGATTCTTTTCTCTCTCTCTCTCTCTCTCTCTCTCTGACCTCCTGGAAGCAAAGAAGCAATGTAGTATTAAGACCATAAATCTTGCCGTCAGACAGTTCTGGTCTGCAAGTCAGCTCAGCTATCCACAGTGTGATCTTGAATGAGTTACTTATCTCCTCCACGCTTCAATTTCCTCATCTGTAAAATGGGGGTAATAAAAGTCCCTCTCCCGTAAGACCATTAGGAAGATGGAGTCACATAATGTGTATAAATGGCTTATAGAACAGTGCCCAGGAAAGATCAAGTTTTCAAAAATGAGTGTTTCTCGAAATTTGGTCTGCAGATAACTTGCATGGAATCAGCTAGGCTGAGGGTTACACATTCTGATGTCTGCCCCTTCTAAGACCCAATTATTCAAAAGTGCTCAGGGTTGAAAAAAGAAAAGGGCGGGGGGAGGAAAAAAGTACAAGAGGTGGTATCAGGACTTGCACTTACAGCAAAGGCCCTGGATAAGTCTGGTGTGTGTGATTGTTAGAAAACACCTACAATGAGTGTTAATTATGGTCACCATGATTACAATGTATATAGAACTCATTTTCCAAAGACCAGTCCCCTTGGATTCCCTGCCTCAGTACCACTGGGGCACTTGAGGGAAAAGACCAATTCTTGAATCCCAAATACGCCCAATGCTGGTGTCTAGGGATTGAAACTACACATCTCTGTTTCTGCAACTTCTTTGGAGACTGTGATACACAGTCTGCTTTGGGATTCCGTGGCCCATATAACTCATTGTGATACTGGCTCCTAGCCTGTCATTTTTTAACCATTTAGCCAGTGTCCATGATGCTATGAGAATCTGTTGTTAAAATCAGCTGACCTGGGGGGCTCCTGGGGGGCTCAGTTGGTTAAGCAACTGCCTTTGGCTCAGGTCATGATACTGCAGTCTTAGGATCGAGTCCTACATCAGACTCCCTGCTCAGCCGGGAGTCTGCTTCTCCAGCTGACCTCTCTCCTCTCGTGCTCTCTCTCTCTCACTCAAATAAATAAATAAAATCTTAAAAAAAAATCAGCTGACCTGAATAAAGATGTGTCTGCCCAAGTATACCTCTGAGTTATGATGGGCTCTTAGAAGAGGATCCCCTCCCCATTTCTTCCTAATGTGACATCCATGAACATTTGATTCCTGCATAGTTTTTCCAAACCCTTGTCATTCATGTACCATTTTCATGATTTTTGTTGATTTCACTTATACCATTAATGGGATCTATTTTCTTTTTAAGTAAAAGGACTCCAAGATTATTAGGAGTGACAATATGTCCAGTTACAAAATTCTATTTCCCAGATCCCGATTACGCTTCCTGTCCCCCCATCCAACAATCCCAACACTGATGTGTCTTCTGCCTTCACCCAGTAGGCTTGTTTCCATATCAAACTTGACACTCATTTGGTTGGACCATATGCACAGACACATCCCTCACTAAGGGGACGCCTCTTTCAAGTCTGTTGGCATGCTCTGTGTAGCCGTCCAACAAGAGATGATATAAATGTTATTTCTAAGCAGTAAAGTAACTGTGAAAACAAGGTGACGTGTTTTCCCCCCTCTTTCTAGCCTTGCATTCTCATCCTCAGATTGCCTTTCCGCAACACACAACCTATTTGTGGCCGATGTGTTCCCTTCTGGAGTAAGAAAACTACAAGGAAAATTCCAAGGGCATTCGAACATTCTATGGAAGCCTGACAGCAGCAAACAAGACATAGGAGAGCAGTGTTTTGAATGTAGTACCATGTCAGTATGGAGATCATTCCAGGCATAAATATTTTTCTGGATGATCTTGGACCTCTCCAAAGGCTTTTAATTACAAGTTTCATATAAAATTACCTTTATACTATTTAAATAGTAGATCCAACTTCAGATTTATATAACTGTAAATGCAGTACACTGTTAAGAATCTAAAAAACAGGGTGCCTGGATGGCTCAGTCATTAAGCATCTGCCTTCAGCTCAGGTCATAATCCTGGGATCAGCCCTGCATCGGGCTCCCTGCTCAAACTGTAAATGCAGTACACTATTAAGAACCTAAAAAATGGGGTGCCTGGGTGGCTCAATCATTAAGCACTTGCCTTTGGCTCAGGTCATGATCCCAGAGTCCTGGGATCAAGACCCACATTGGGCTCCCTGCTCAGTGGGAAGCCTGCTTCTCCCTCTCCCACTCCCCCTGCTTGTTTTCCCTTTCTTGCTGTGTCTCTCTCTGTCAAACAAATAAATAAAATCTTAAAAAAAAAACAAAACAAAACACTAAACTAGAACACATGGCTTTCTGAATAAAGAACACTTTCTTGTCATTTTTTCCCGTTTTTTCCTGTCTGGGCTTTCCAAACACATTCATTCATTCAATAAACATTTCTTTTAAAAAGATTTTGCTTATTGAGAGAGAAAGAGAGAGCACAAGCAGGGGGAGCAGCAGGCAGAGGGAGAAGCAGGCTTCCCACTGAGCAAGGATCCTGATGTGGGACTCTATTCCAGGACCCTGGGATCATGACCTGAACTGAAGGCAGATGCTCAACCCAGGTGTCCCTCAGTGAACATTTCTATAGCATATATGTGTGCTGGGTCCTCTGCTCAGTGCCTCATTGCCACAGAAGGGTGGTATAAGGCAGACAAGCCAGGAAAGAGTAAATAAGTAGAAATATAAAAAAGTAACTGATGCAAGTGTTACAAAGAAACAAAAACGGCTAATATGATTTGAATACGTTATAAAGTGTAACAGAAATTTTCTCTTAGGAACTGTTCAATTGCTGTCCTCTGATAGTTCAGTGCTCTAGCTCTGTGGAGAATTTTTCTAAATCTAAATTTTGGCTTCCATGATATTAATCATCCATCAGTGTCACTTGTAAAAGTACCTAAGGATTTCCTCAATGTTTCTAAAATAGGGATAAACACTTTTAAAAGGACTATCTTTACTTTGATTTAGTAATCTATAGTCTTTGAGAATATTTACTCAGAAGTCTGAAGTCGACCAAATATTTTTAAGACATGGAAATCTACAATATATTATGGTAACTCTTTTAATAAGGGATGGTTATCCATCCATTCATTCAATTACGTAAGGAGTCCTTACCAAATTTCTACTACAAGCCAAGATCTGGGCGAGGCTTCAGGGACTAAACAATGAGTAAGACTTCACTCTTACATCTAAGGGGATCATCATCTCGGGAACACAAGCAGTAGGAGACCAGAAGTGCTGGAAGAGGAAACGTTCGTTCGGTGTGTTCCAAGGAGGAAGACACTGGTCCTGCCTCATAAGATGAGGGTTAGGATGGAAGAGAAGTCATCTGTTCTGAAGCAACAGCCGGGACTCTTCTAGACACAGAAGAGGAGGAGGAAGGTCCAAGAGTATAGTAATGATGTAGGCAAAGCTTAGGAAGAGAAATAATGCATCCAGAGAATGATTGCCAGTTCTGTGGGGCAGGCGTGTTGGTTGAAGAGGAGAAGAGACAACACGGGAAAGACAGCAGCAATCTGAGGGGTTACAATACCACTAACGGTTTTTTACAAAACGTGACTTAACTTCCCGAAACCCACATGTTCTGTGCTCACAACATACTCATGGTGCAGGGTCTTGCCTTTTAAGCCAGGCAGTGTTGCGGTGAGTGAGTAGGTCCTCGGGAGAGTTTTGGTGAGAGTTGTCTCTCCTGAACCTGGAGCACAAAGACCAGACCAATGGCGGAACTGGGCGCCATCAAAAATGCCTGCTCCCCTGCACAGTGGAACCCCCTCATCAGAGCCCTTCTGGCAGCTCCATTACCTCAACAACAGTTGAGATTCCGTGCCGCACGCATGACTAGGAACCACCCTAAACATTTCTCATAACATGGCCATGAATTTGAGCCTCATACAGGGTTGGGCGTCATGACACTATCTGAGCCCTTGGTTTTTTTGGCCACATGGGGTGGTGGAAGCAGAAGATGGGCAGAAGAAAGACAGGGAGCATCTGGCTAGCCACCTGATTGGTGATGCTGGCTGAGAGGCCAGCCCTGCAGCAAGATCTAATCTACATCGTTTTGCCTCCTCTCCCCTCCCATACCACACCCCCTACTCCCTCTGTGTGCCTTGCTCAACTGGCAGCAGGAATCTCTTAGGACGTCTTGCCGAGGCAGAGCTCACAGCACTGGCTCTATCCCTCGAGCTATTTTCAGGGGACACTTGCAGAGCTTAGCCGGTGCTTCCCACTCAGGCAACACCCTGGACTTCTGCGTGTACCCCGACCTTGCAGCTCATTCCCTTTCGCTTTTCTTGGTATCATAAATATTTTTTTATAGACTGGACCTAGTGCTGCCCCCAAATGACATGCTCCTGCTTGACTCAGCCCTATTCCTACCAAAATGAGCTGCATGTTTTCATTTAGCTCTTTTTCTTCAGCCCCGACCTCCTTCTGTGGTTGCCTTGCCACCTCCATTTTACTGAATAAGCATTCCAACACTGCAGCAGAAAGCATTTTCTTTGTGAGAATTTATTTGAGTTTTAATTTAAACATACGGTAAACTATCTCCATAGTGGTTCCCGAGTATGTATTTAGGCAACAGCCTCTACAGTTTCTTACCACTTCAGTCTAGTTAAGTTGCTATAATACTTTTTTTTTTAGCATTTGCCAAACACCAGGCATTACTTCATAAGCATATCTCATTTAACCTTAAAACAATCCTGTGAGGTATACAATTATCATCCTCGTTATAAAATTAGGCAAGCTATTGTTCAGAGATCTCGAATCCCATACCCAGTTTATACAACTCTATTTTATTGTTTATTGTGCCACAATATTCTGTGGTTTATTATTGATAGACACACAAAGGATGCTGGACCCCAACCCTTAACACAGTGTCTAGCATATAAGAGATGCTCGCTATGGTCTATAGAAAGCCAAGTGGTAACAGGAAAATCCCTCCCTGAGGAAGAGGACCACGGTTACAGAACAGCTTCCCTCTACGTTCCCTCCACATTCCCTCTACAGCTTCCCCCACTGGAAGAAAAGGACTAGAAACACCTACCTCTGCTGGGTAGTTGGTCAAGGCCAGATCACTGGAATCTTCACCAGCTTCAGAGGCAAACGCCCTGTGTTTAGAAGGGTCTCACACTTGGTTTAATGCCTTCTATTGCTGTCCTGAAATTCTTAGTACCTTTTTTTTTTAAGATTTTATTTATTTATTTGACAGAGATCACAAGCAGGCAGAGAGTCAAGCAGCGAGAGAGAGGAGGAAGCAGGCTCCCCGCTGAGCAAGGAGCCTGATACAGGGCTCGATCCCAGGACCCTGAGATCATGACCTGAGCTGAAGGCAGAGGCTTAACCCACTGAGCCACACAGGTGCCATGAAATTCTTAATTTTTTTGAACAAGGGACCCCACATTTTTACTTTGCAGTAGGTCTCAGAAATCATGTAGCCAGTCCACTACTCTGTAAGCTCCATAAACACAGACACTATTTTGTTTACTGTTATATCCCCGACACCGGGGACAAGTTGGGTGTAGAGCGGGTGATCTGTGTGTGTTTGTACATACAGTAATTCTTCCTTATTTGTGGTTCCAGTTGCCTGAGGTCAACTGCAGTCCAGAGGCAGATGGTCCTCTTTCTGAAGTATCATCACGAGGTCATATAATAGCTTAACACTGTGTCGTGATGTCCGCATCATTTTCCCCACTTCATCTCATCACACGGGTGTTTTCTCATCTCACATCAGAAGAGGGATATAGTATCATATGATAGGGGTACAGGGCAATAAGATATTTTGAGAGAGAGAAACCACATTCACAGAACTTTTGTTACAGTATAGTGTTGTAATTGTTCTACTTTGTTCTTAGTTGTTATTAATCTCTTACTGTGCCTAATTTTTAAATTAAATGTTACCATACAGATATTTATAGGAAAAAACAAAGTTTATATAGGGTTTGGTACTGAATTTCAGACATCTAGTGAGGGGAGGGGGGTCATGGAACAGATTCTCCCACAGATGATGGGGGAAGCTACACTGCGTATTTGTGTGTGTGTGTGTGTGTGTGTGTGTGTGTGTGTGTGTGTATTTTTGGCTTAATGAAAGATTAACTTGAAGCAGAAGCCAATGACTTACTCAAGGGATTCTACATTTTTGGCAAGAAGCTCAAATTAGATTGAAGGCGGGAGAGTCTAGAATGTTCAGGAAACCAGAAAAGAGCCCTTGGCTATTACGAAGACTACTAGACAGGGAGGCACTGGTCTCAAAGGGAGTGACCTAAGAGGTAGATACCTGTAGACTTCACAGACAGGGTTAGGACTCTACCAAATGGTTGAGACCGCCATCACTGCTGTCAGCATACTTGTGCTCATATTGCGTTTTTGTAATCGTGTGTGTGTCTTCAACCGGACAGTGAATCATTCGTTGGTCTGTTTGCTCTCTGTTCCATTTCTTGCTCTTCTCCAGTGAGATGGTTAGCTTTATGTGTCAGTGTGGCTAGGTTATGCTATCCCCTTACTTGATTAAACACTAATCAAGGTATTGCTGGGAACGTATGTGTAGATGTGGCTTACATCTATAATCAGTTGTTTATATTACACTCCATGGTCCTCTGAGGTCTCTCTGATGCTCAGAACATTGCAGGGCATCCTCTGCCCGCCCCTCCATCTGGACCCGAACTTATTCTCCCCAACACACCCAAAACCATCCAGAATCACACCTGAGGGCTCCAGCATGCCCTGCTCCCCTTCCTGGGAAATCCCACACTACACTCACTTGGACCATGCCCTGAGCCATGAGCATTCCCCATGATAGATTTTTTTTTAAAGGAGATTATTCTAGATAATCTGCGGACCCCATCTAATCAGCTGCAAAGTCTTATCAGCAAAACTGAAATTTCTTTGAGGAAAAAGAGATCCACCTGTGGAAGACAGCTTTGGGTCCACCTATAAGTCCTCTTATAAGTCCTCTAAGTCTCTCAGTGTCCAGCCTGTCCTTCTCAACGGTCTATCCTATTGATTTCAGATCTACCAACCCCCAAAATCACACAAGCCAATTCCCTGAACTGAATCTATCTCTCTTTCTGTTTCTTTCTCTGGCTTCAGAAACATAGGTAAACACCTGTGCTCCCTGACACTCAAAAGTCATCTGGAAAGTAGTATCTACCTTGAACGTAATAAAAATCAGTCCACTATGTATTGCTCAGGGTCCAGTCAAGAAAACAGAGCACTGCCTGGTAGTCCAGAGGACAGATTGTATGAAGCTGGTTACAAAGTCTTTGGAACAGCTGACAAGTCAAAGTGGGAATGAAGAATCAACCGCAGGCCAGCCAAGGCTTGAAGCTCTTCCCATGGTACAGCAAACAGGACGGAGAAAGGGTAGTAACAAGAGGATAGCTCAGGAGGGGGAGCTTTTTAGGACCAGAAAAGGAAAGAGAACCTTGGTGGGAAGACAAGGCCCATGGAAGAAGGGACTGTCAGGAAGAAGCTAGAATGAGACGAGGCATAGCTACTCTAGGAGAGGGTTCTCAAAGCAGAGAGCACGAAGAAATACCTTGGGTCCTCCATGCTCCTGCCCTCCAATTTCTACCTGTCCCTCACACTGGTTTACATTAAGAAGGTAACAGTATCTACTTCACAGGATAACTGAGAATCAAATTAAGTATCATATGAAAAGGAGGAAGCACAATTAAGTATTACATGGAGTGTTAACAGGTCAAGCGTCCACTGTTATCAACCATGGTTCCTCTGCTGGCCTTGCAGGACTCATCAGATAGGAAATGACATCACTGTCCTATCAGCACATCCCTAACCAAGTCTGATCCCCACTACCCCGTGCTAATCACGTGTTTTAACGACAGCCCTTCAGATTGCCTGGAATGGGTTGTCTGCAAGGCATCCTACTTCCCCGAAGGAAGCCTCTGTAGAGGAGGGTAACGCACACAACCTACACCCTAAGCTGCCTGGCGCTCAGCATCATGGAGTCGCAAACACACTTCTGTGTTGGGTCCTTGGATCATCAGTAAGTCCTGAAAATTAGCCATTTCAAACTCAAGAACACACTTTCCGTCTTTTCTTCTTTCATTTCCAACAGTTTATTTCTTCCTACAGCGTCTTCTTATGTGCTTCTCATTTACCACACTGTTGGATTTAGTCTGCTTCATCTCTGCCTTAGAGAATTGGTGACCTTTTCCATTTACTCACTTTTTCCCTCAAGCCATCTTAAGACCTGAGGATCGATCAAAAGGCTCAAAAGGGGGAAAAAAAAAAGGCTCAAAAGGCATACATGCCATTCTAGATAGATTGGCCAGAGATGCATAGCAACTCCGGGACCTCCTCACTCTCTCCCAGGAAGGAGTATCTCAGAACAACTCTGGCTTTAGACTCACAATGTGGGGAGTAGGTTTTGGGTGGAAAACACATTAACCAAATGACAGGATCATGGCTTGCTGATGTACGGCAGCTGGTACCTATCACCCTCTGTTTTATGAGTCTGTCAATACACTCCTTTTGACCTCTTTGGCCTCAGAGAAGCCTCACCTCCAATGAATTCTGGAGTCCTTTCCTCCTTGTCCTCTTGAGAGTCCCACACAGTCCTATCCGCCCTCCTTTCTCTCCCGCCCCCAAAAGAGCTCAGTTCTCTGTCATTTGCATTGTGTGCAAAGAGGTGTAACTTAGGTTACAGGAGATGCTTTCCTTGATAAGCAAGCATTTTGGTCTCAGCCCCTGCAAAGATCCATTCTCATTAAATTAAATTGAAGAAGGGATCATTCAGTTGACAACAACGAGGATACAAGTAAAAAAAACAACCCACAAACAACAGACCACTTGAGTTCAGCTTTACTACTTTCTCATTAAGAGGATATTAGGGAACAATCTCTTCTTACTACTTCTATTATAACAGTCACTAATTACCTACAGTTGACCCCATGCGTGAGAAAAATGAAGTTATCTATAAACACAGATTTTTTTTTTAAGTGGGGGAAAAAAAGGCTGAAAGCCTTGCTAGAAAGCTACCTAGACCAAAAAAAAAAATATGAAGAGTCCTATGTCAAACTAAGACACGGAGCGATTTTTACAAATCCATTCACACTGGAACAGGCCATCCCAGCTCAATGAGGTGATACGCATTCAGTCCTGGGACAGATATTCCCGAGCAGACACTGTATGCCAAGTGCTATGCGAGCAACTGGGCACATCGTGACGAGCAGAACCAGACAGCACTCCCCAGATGGAGCTTCTAGGCTGGAAGGGGGGACAGGTGCTCCATAAAGCATCAAACAAACAATAAATATACAATTACACGCGGTACTAACTGCTGCCACTTACGAGGCTTACACAGTAGGAGTGCAACTGAGTCAAGCCCACTTTCTCCTACTCTGGAAGCTTTGCTATTCTCTTGCTTTGTTCTATTTATTTTTTAAAGATTTTATTTATTTATTTGACAGAGAGAGATCACAAGTAGGCAGAAAGACAGGCAGAGAGAGAGGAGGAAGCAGGCTCCATGCTGAGCAGAGAGCCCCATGCGGGGCTCGATCCCAGGACCCTGAGATTATGACCTGAGCCGAAGGCAGAGGCTTAACCCGCTGAGCCACCCAGGTGCCCCTATTTTGTTTTAATTTTTATTGAAGAACAGCTGATGCCAGGTTATGCTCGTTTCACATGTGCGAAGCTTTGCTATTCTTCATTCTGCCGTTCCCTCTGCATTGATTGCCATTAAAGGCAAGTGTTAACCAGGTCAGTGAATCCGATATGCGACTTGGAATAAAGGGGACACGGGTGTTGCCAGCTTTCTGGATGTATTTTTGCAAAGAGCAGATCCTTCACCCACACCCTGTTCCCATGGCTTTTTCTTTCTTTCTTTCTTTTTTGTTTTGTTTTTTGTTTTTGTTTTTTTTTGGCGAATGTTTATACAGCTGTTAAAAAGAAAAAGGTGGGAAGAATCAGCTTTTGGGACTCACTCAACAAAACAAAACACAATATCCAACCAAGATAGATACTCCTCTCCTGCTTTGATTTTTCCACCTTCTCAGACTTTAAACAATCAGTTCCAGAGGGTTTTGATTCGTGGAGTGGAGAATGGCAAGGACTGTGAGGTCAGTAACATTTCGTTGTGACACCAGGAGTGACATTCTATTTAACAAGAGCACAGCCACCAATCGAAGAGGGGCGGGGGGCATGGAAGCAAGCCCTGGGTGTAAGCGGGAGGCACCAGCCTCAGGGCCGCCTGGGAGGCAGTCTCACCAGCTCACAGGGCACTTTTCTGGCCTTCCATTGTGTTCCAGCACCCATGCCTGAGTCTTGTTGTCCAAGGTCTTTCATCCAATTAAATGCTGAGGGATCAACAGCCTGTGTCACTGTAGCCCGGGGAAGTGGTTGGGAAGAAGGCACAAGCACTCCCTGTCCTCACGGGACTCGAGTCAGTGGTGGTGATAGAAGAAAAAGGCAATGGGGCACCTGGGTGGCTCAGTGGGTTAAAGCCTCTGCCTTTGGCTCAGGTCATGATCCCCAGGTCCTGGGATCGAGCTCTGCATCGGGCTCTCTGCTCGGCAGGGAGCCTGCTTCCCTTCCCCTCTCTCTCTGCCTGCCTCTCTGCCTACTTGTGATCTCTGTCTGTCAAACAGATAAATAAAATCTTAAAAAAAAATAATAAGAAAAAGGCAAGGGGACCCACAAAGAGTTGCAAACTGTGATTGTGACCAAAGACGAGATGAGGGGGCAGAGAGAGGGAACGGCTTCATTTAAATACGCTCATTCTTACAAGGATTGTTAGGGCTTACAGGGTTAGTCTTGTACGAAGTATTTGGATCTTCAGAAGGAACAAACCACTAAGCCAAAGAAATGAATCATTAATGATGGGATTTCAGCCATAAAATGGCATAATGAGAAAGTTATTTGGAGAGACGGCACATCGGACAGGGGTTTTTCCTAATCCCATAAACCACCTCATCTAGGAAACCATCCGAGGAGCCTAATTTTAAAGCTTGCCCGAATTCACAGATACAAAAAAAGTCCTTGTCTAGAAGGGGATAAATATGGAACTATTCTTAGGATTCTTAGGATCAAGCAGGAAGGGAGGAAGGCCTTTCACTGTTTATTTTACCCAATTCTGTATTGTTTGAGTTTTTAATGAGTCTTTATGACTTTTGTCACTCACAGAGTACATGTGTGTGTGGGGGGGGTCTCTTCTAAAGAGCTCATGTCTTGATGTAGGAACCTCAAATGATTGTGATATTTGTGTATTATTTCAAACCTTAACGTTTGCGGTAATTTGTTACAGCAGCCATCAGAAAGTAGTACACCATGTGGGATGGGGCATTAATTTGCCTCCCACAAGTAGTGTGAAGGATTTTTATAAGCATGTGTAATTTGCACACATCTGCTGAATAGCCAGTGCTCTTGCTACATTGGCATTTTTTTTTTTTTTTACAGGATGGCAGTTTTCAGGAGTACCAGCTTAAAAAAAAAAAAAAAAAGAGTATCCTTCACAACAGAGCCACAAAGAAAGATCCTGATGAATGAGTTCACTAACTGATCACCATTTTCACTGGTAAGCCCTTGATGAGGACTAAGTCAGCAGCTAATTATGCAAAGCGAGGGTGTGGGAGCACCCCCAAGAAGGAAGCAGAGCGAGCTCATTTGCTGATCTCTGCTGACTGGGCTGACTGGGAACCGTCCAGTACCCCTGTGCCGCACGCACAGTGACGGGACCCGGCCTCCTACCAGGGATGATCCCATTCTGCAGTCTTGAAGGCCTGAGATCCGCAGAGGCCTGAAATCCTAAGAAAGGTTGTGTTGTGGCTCTGCTTACTTACACATAGTTCAAACTAACATCAAGACCTCACTTCAAAACAGAACATATATTGTATCCTGAAGGAGGAAGAGTCTCCCGGTAGATTTTTTCCAGCTGTAAAATTCCTCGTTCATTCCCCAGAGTTCAACCTCTCTCTTTTTTGGAGCACCACTTTGCTGGTGCTTAGAACTGACCACCGGGTAAGCCAGCTCCCCATGGACCAAAGCCATCGGCTTTTACCACATCCTTGGCTACTCCTCCCTGCTCCTCGTGGTCCTTGAATTCCTTAATTTGGCCTCATGTTATCCTTCCGGGGGTCTCTCTGATTTCCCAGGCTTATCCGGTCTTTTTTTCTCATGGGATTCCTCAAATCCCACATTAATTCTCCATCCTCACATTTTCATGTTTGTCCACAACAGAACCATCTGGAATGTTCTCCCCCACTTCTTACCATCCCCATCCCTTGATGTCCATGCACCCCCTCCAACTTGTCCTTAGCTGCAGAAGCACTTGGCATACATTTACTCTATGCCAAGCTCCCAACTGGGTACTGGGGCTACAGCAGGGAAGACAAACCAGGTCTCTACCTCCAGGAGCTTAGTGACCAGCAAGGGAGATAAGAATAAAAAAAGGTAAGTCAACAAATAATTCAAATTGTGACAGGTACTGTATTAGTATCCTATGGTTACCACAACTTGATGGCTTAAAACAACAGAAATCCGGGGACACTTGGGTGGCTCAGTCAGTTAAGCGTCTGCCTTTGACTCAGGTCATGATCCTGGGGTCCTGGGATGGAGCCCCACATCAGGCTCCCTCCTCAGTGGGGAGCCTGCTTCTCTCTTTCCCTCTGCCCATCCCCCACCCCAGACTCGTGCTCTCTCTCTCACTTTCTTTCAAATAACTAAATAAAATATTTTTTTAAAAATCCATTCTCTTATAGTTCTGGAGACTGGAAGTCTGAAAGTCCTGACACTGAGCTGAAGTCAAGGTGTCTACAGACCCGCGCCCATCTGAGGCCCTAGAGAATAATTTTTCTTTGCCTTTCTAGTACCTACAGCTGCATTTTTTGCAGGCCTCAGCTCAAGGGCCCCTTCCTCCACCTTCAAAGCCAGAAAGTTCTCTCCCTGAATGCTTTTCTCTGCTTCTCTGTTTCTCTCGGCCCCCCTCTCATAAAGACAAGACGGACTGTGATTACACGGTGAGCCCACCAGGATAATCCAGGATTATTCATCACAAAATCCTTAACTTAATCATATATTCAAAGACCCTTTTTCCATAGACGATAACATTCACAGGTTTCAGGGATTAGGACCTAATACACCTGGAGGCCATTACTGAGATTATCACACAGGCTCTGCAGAAAACCATCAAGATGGGAAGAAAGGACACTGCCTCTGAATGAGATGGCCAGGGAAGGTGAATGCCATGAGGGAAATTTAGGTCAAGAATTAAAGAATGAGAGCAAATCTTGAACCATGATTCTTCATCAGGGCCCATCTCAAAATATAAATGTGCATTAAAAGTTAATCAAAAGTCTATGCAAATAATCTGAATAATGGTGAGCTGTATAAATGTGTCATTTCTATCTCATGAAAATCAAGCTTACCGCCTCTTGAAATGGTAAGATGGACAGAAATGACACTAGTGCATATGAGGATTTGTTTTTTCTATGTTCCTGAAGCTAATTGCTGGTTAGAGGCTTTTGCTAAAAACCCTGATTTTGTATTTATTTATGCCTCACTTCAAAACAAGTTTGAAGAATTAACCGTTGACAATGATAAAAGCTTTGATAAGGATATAGGCCATTGGTCACTTCACTCAATGTTCAGACTAGCCATTCAACTATGGGGAAAATCCACTTCTTCTATTCATTTGTTGCAAATTATTGGATATTAGCCAATAGAGCCTTGAAATCTATAATTTAAAGAATCATTAAGGGTTTGTAGTTATTTTGCAAATGTCAAAGATGTGTTTTACTTGTAAAGAATAGAAGATTGGTAAGGACTGTTGTTTTTCTTATAATAGATGCTTCTCTTTAAATATTAAATGCTTTTTATCTTAGCAAAAGTAGCAGCTATTGAAGAAGATCTCTGGAATGCAGATAATGTTCTCTCTACTGATCTAGATGCAAGTTACAAGAGCATGCTCAATTTGTTAACATTCGCCTCGCCGTACTGCTAACATATGCACGTTTATGTATGTGTGATACTTATCAAAGTTAAAAAGCCACAATTCATTTATTGCTAGAACAATCAGAAAATGCAGTACAACAACAAGAAGTACATAACCACCACCATTATTTCCTGAAAACTGTAGTTGGAATGTTTCAATTCACCTTTCTTTATCTATCTATGTGTACTGATGTGATGATAGATTAAAAACGTGACAGATTAAAGACAAACCCATCTAGATGTGGAATCTAGTGCCCTTCTGCAGGCTGGCCCTGTGACTAGCTCTGCCTACCGGGGTGCAGCAGACTTGATGCTGTGTAACTTCGGAGGCTGGGTTCTAGAGGGGGGCAACTTCTGCTTTTGTACGCTTGGACTGCTTCCCCCCGGGATCCAGCTTCCATGCTGCAAGGACTCCAGATCATATGCAGAAGGCACATGGAGAACCCACATGCTCCCGTCGACAATCCCAGCCGAGGTCCCAGCTAACTACGGTACCGACTGCCTGCCATATGTGAGCGCCATCTTGGATGGGGTAACCCAGTCAAGCCTCCACATGACTGCTGCGCCAGCTGATAGTAAATGGAGAAGTACTTTTCAGCTAAGTCCAGTCAGCTCACAGAACTGTGAGAGGTAATAAAATGGTTGTTTTAAGGCACTGCCCCAATTGCATTCAATAGGTAGAGATACTACTGAGCAATAGATAGCTGAAATTCTCCACTTGTCTCTTCTTTTATTTACAAACTGATCATTTAATTCACCTGCAAACTGCCTTGGTCAGCACAGTGTTGTGTCACTATGGTTGTGGGCTGGCCAGGAGAGGAGGCTTGGCCAAGAAAGGCAAGGCCAAGAATGAGGCTTGGTCCTCAGGAAGTGGGATGGACCACAGCTGCAAGCCTGTGGAGTGAAGGAGGCAGAAACAGAGGCCACAGAGCAAGGCCATCTTGGGAAATCTGACTAGAGAGGAAGACAGAATGAGAACCCAGCATAGCTATGCCCAGTCTGGTTCAGACTGAGAAAAGGGACTTGGTTAGACTTAAGCTGGAAGAAAAAGCACACAGTTCAGGTGGGTGGGAAAACATGCTATCACTTCTCCACACTCAAGCAGGTGAGACAGCTTGGTGCCCAAGGGTCCCAGAAGAAGGACGAGGGTATAGCATTTAGGCCAGGTGCTGTCTCCCAGTCCTTCCATCCCACTCTGGGGAATAATCCTGAATCTCAGCGAAGAATGGGGCCAGCTCCTGCTACTTATCATTAGGGTGGTCTCAAGGTGAGAGGGGGGAGGCAGCATGTGGGGTGGGGGTGGGCTCATTACCTACAATGGGGAACTTGGATGTTAGAATTTAGATTTCCCAAGTCACATGAGGATGAAAATATCTGATATCTGAAGACATCTTACTTGGATGAGACAATCTGAACTTACCATAAAAAATGTAAATTGTAAGGGTGTTCCCCAAAATACCTCACACACATCCTTCTGTCATGCTGAGCCTGACCCCATCTCTAACCTCATCATTTCCCTCAGGCTAAAAAACAAAGACTCTCATTGTGAAGCCCTCTCCAAAACAAAAAATAAAAGTAATGTATGTCATGAACCATGTCGTCCACTTCCTGTGTCTCACTCCATCCATCGTCCACTTCCTGTGTCTCACCCCACCCATCGTCCGTCCACTTCCTGTGTCTCACCCCATCCACCACTCGTATAGCAAGCCCTGCCTGGGGATGCAGTGGGAACTCAGGATCACCAGCCAGGCACCGAACTGGTTAAGAAAGCAGAGCACAAACAATAGCCTCCTCCAAAGGAACTGCTTTGGTCACATGTTAATGGCACAGGGAAGCTTTGCTTAATCATCTGGATCTGTCTACAAGATGTGCCTGCCAGCCTACATGCGTTTTCCACTTGGTTCAATCATCCCAGGCTTGGCACTACGAGCCCTCAGACAGTCACAAGCATATGGTTGTCTAGAGTAATAAAGGTGATAGCCAGATAGGGCTCCCAGAGTCTGGGGACTACTTTCTTTCCACCGAGTCTTTAAGCTCAAGGCGTAAAAAGATTCCATTGACTTCCATTTAGCGTGCTTTTACCAAGAGTATGAAAGCCGATCTTTTGGTTCCTGGCTCGTCTTGTCTCTCTTCTGAAGAAGTGTTCTAAAGCAGAGGCTTCAGTATTTTTGCAGCGGCGACTCACAGTGATGAAGACATTTTAAACCACCGGCCCGTTCACCCAGATGTATGCCTCTGTGTATGTGAGTGTGTGTGTGTGTGTGTGTGTGTGTGAAAATGGAAATGACCATTTTGCCCAACAGTATTTTTACTGTGTCTGATGGCGAATTTTCCACGGCTGGCAAGGCTCTGGTGAACAGCTGTTCGAGCCAACAGTCTAGGTGTTGCTGTGAAAGCATTTTTTTAGATGTGATTGTTTAAATCAGTGCATTTTGAGTAAAACAGATTACCCTCCATAAAATGGGAAGGGCTCTGAGATCCCCTGAAGAGGAAAGATTTGGTCTCTCGGCTGCCTTTGGGCTCAAGAATGCAGATATAACTCAAGCCAGAATGGCCAGCCTGCCCTGCGGATTTTGGTCTCTCTCATCCTGTGTGTGTGTGTGTGTGTGTGTGTGTGTATCCTATCAGTTCTGTTCCTCATACACTATGTAAAACACAGGACATTTTCTCTTTCATTCTAATTAATTGAAAGAAAAATGATGTTTGCCATTCACTCTAGGAAGTAATGACTTGCAAAAACCAGCTTTATTATCATGTGATTGATGTACCACAGACTTCGCCCTTTTATTTTTTTTTAAGATTTTATTTATTTATTTGACAGAGATCACAAGTAGGCAGACAGTTAAGTAGAGAGAGAGGGGGAAGCAGGCTCCCTACCGAGCAGAGAGCCCAATGTGGGGCTCGATTCCAGGACCCTGGAATCATGACCTGAGCCGAAGGCAGAGGCTTTAACCCACTGAGGCACCCAGGCGCCCTTAGCATTCGCCCTTTTAAAGTGTAAGGATCAATGAGTCTCACTGTATGTATAGCATTGTATGGCCATCACCATATTCTGATTTTAGAATATTTTTGTTATCCTCAGAAAAACCCCTGGACGCTTTCTTAGTCATTCCCCAGTTATCACTTGTTTTCTGAAAAGCACTGTCTAAAGCGGAGTTTCTCAAAGTATAATTCAGAACCGGCATCATTAGCATTGGCTGTGAGCTTGTTAAAAATGTAAATTCTTGGAACCCCCAACCCCGACCTCCTGAACCAGAAACTGCTGGGGTAGGGCCCAGCCATGTAGGTGGTGATTCAAGAAAATTTCCAGGTGATTCTGTTGCAAGAGGAAGTCTGAGAAGCCCTGTCCTGTGGAACATGACCTGAAAGGAGGGGGGCTCTTGCCCATGTGCTCAAGTGTTCCCTGCTCCCACGATGAGAAGGGGCATCCGCTGAGTGCCCCAGTGCCCAGAGGTTCTATGGGATTCACGTTTCATGCAGAAATCACCTCAACAGGTTCAGACCTAAAATTCACTAATCACTTGCAGGAACAGCTCATTCTAACAGAATTAGAATGCGTTTGTGTGAAGTTCCTACCTCCCCACTGGTGGGTTTTGAGTGTGGATGACGAAGAAGAGGTTCTGCTGCCCTTCTCCAGAGGGACTAAGAGAGTGGTCAGGCTGGGGCTTTGGGGGAAAGGAATCCTGCCCCGCGTGGAGGGTCCATGTCCAAGTGTGTAAGGGGCAGGTTGCTTTGGTAGAGACACTCTGTGAAAGAGGAAAAATTACTCATATGGGCCCAAATAAAGAGAGTAGGAGGTGAGAATGCAGAGGCTTCATGGAACCCAAAGACTTTGAGGGAAGCTGAGCCGGGCCTTCTGAAAAGGGGAAAGCCAGCAGAGTGCTTCTCCATCTGTCCGCTCGCCAGTCTGTGCATATGGCGTAGGGCGCAGCTTTCTCAGGGCTCATGGAGGTGCTCTCCTACCTAAGTCTCCATCACCTGTCCATTAGGCTTCCACTGCTAAGTGGCCCATTCTTCCGTCTCCCCAAATATCAACTCTTCTTTTCTCATGTGGTCTTGTCATAGGCCACTGATTAGCCTATGAAGGCTTACAACTTTTGTGTCTTATATTCATACATCCAGTGATTCCACAAATAGAAGCATCAGATCTAAAGATGGAACAACAGTAATGATTTCCGGGCAAGAAAGTTAGAAATCAGGATTCAAAACCAAGCACTTGTGTCCAGTAAGATGTGCTTCTTTATTCAAGCTATCACTATTCCAGAGACAAGGAACGCACACAGTATGTATGTCATAAGTTGTTTCTGAAGGAGTGAAAGTGCTTGAAACCTCACAAGGAGTGACATCTTGAATCTCAAAGATGAGGTCCATACTGCTTTTTTTTTTTTTTTTTTTTTTTTTTTTCAGAGAAGAAGAGAGAGGGTGTGGGGGGGAGAGGGGCAGACAGAGAGGGAGAGAGAGAATCCTAAGCAGGCTCCATGCCCAGCTCGGAGCCAGATGTGGGGCTCGATCTTCTGACCCTGAGGTCACGACCTGAGCTGAAAGCAACAGTCAGATGCTTAACTGACTGAGCCACCCAGGTACGCCCATACTGCATTTTTGTCTCTACTTTCCCACTGACAACCGTGTGCTCCTGGGATGGTACAGAACATTCCCAAACCTACATTCCTCATATTTGAGGAGTACAGCACAGACGATCTATAAGACTCCTTCCACCTCTGTATTTATCAGACTCATCAGTGCTGACTCCGCAGCTCCCTTTCTCCAAACTGTGGAGGAACGGCAAGAGCTGGGCTGAGTCCTCTGCAGTGGACAGAGGCACAGGACCCCTATCTGCTCTCAGGAGCCAGTGTGCTCCGCATTCTTCATGACTGGCTCTGGAAGGAGAGTTTACTTACTCCTTCTTCCACAAGGCTTGCCAAACTCCCAGGAAATCGCTACACGGCTAACAGACTACGTAATTCCTAGGACCCCCTACTGCAGCTGGTTGTGCTTCTTCAGAAATTTTACTTCAGCTAAGAGTAATGTACATTCACAAGACCACCCATGACATACAGCCTTGGCTAGTGCTTGTTACACAGCCATGCGAAGCTGTGTGGTCAGCTCCTTTTCTACCCAGGGCTCATTAGGGATCCTTGCTTCAAAGATGCTCAGTTGATGGCGATGGAGATGGCATTGTGTTTCAAAGCAGAGAGTTATACAAGAGTTATAAAAACTTCTATGAAGATTCTCCCATATTTCTTAAAGTTGGGATGAAAAAAAACCTGCTACAGCTCTAAGAAGAGACTGCATGAACGGTGTACAGAATTGGGCTTTGGGGGGTCAGTTCAACCCATGGGTTGTGATTATCAGCCTTATGGACTCTCTAAGAGAATAGGGAAAGGCGCCGTCTTCTGGGAAGACGCAGTCCTGCAGGGCAGACCAATGAGTCTTTATGTTGAAGAAACAGAGCCCTTTCCTCTCCTGGGGGTCAGGCTCCCGCCACCATCCACAACAGGAAGCTTAGCAAGTAGAATGTCAATGGATTTTTTTGGATTTTTCCCCAACTAGCCCCCACTGCTGGGCACCTCCTAGGAGCTCAAGGAGGTTTACACAGCAGCTCCGTGAATGCTGCTCTGTGAATGACCAGACCGGGGTTTTAATACCCTTTTTTTTTTTTTTTTAATTTATTTATTTGTCCGAGAGAGAGGGAGAGAGAGAGAGAGTGAGCACAGGCAGACAGAGTGGCAGGCAGAGGCAGAGGGAGAAGCAGGCTCCCTGCCGAGCAAGGAGCCCGATGTGGGACTCGATCCCAGGACGCTGGGATCACGACCTGAGCCGAAGGCAGCTGCTTAACCAACTGAGCCACCCAGGCGTTCCGTTTTAATACCCTTTAAAGCAAGAAAGACTACTCTAAGAGTTTATACTGAGACATATATACTTCAGTCCAAAACATTACACTGCTTTTTTGAAATTCTTCCTAATTGCTTTTTATTTGAAGAAAAGAAAACCAGATTTTGGTTTTCAATACAAAAACAGAGAATAGGATGTTTGTGACTAGGTAGGTCTCACCACTCTACCTGGTAACCCAAAGTGGATAAAATCCACCTGCCGGGACAACTGAAGATCACTGGCCACTCAGGGAAATTTTTCGATAAGCTGTCTTTAAAAGAAAATTGATCAAACTGAGTATTTTCCGTGTCCCATAAAACCAGGTGGGGGCAAGAATTCATGACAACGTGCACAAAAGTGCTTTTAAATTCTGGAGACTTACATAAATGGCAGTCACTTTAATTTGCGAGTTAGCCAAAGCCAAGCTTAACAAGAAACCAGTAGCAGCATTCCTGTTTAAATTAGGAAAAATATAAGAATGCTTTCTACTCTTGGGCCACTGGGATGGCTCAGTCAGTTGAGCATCCAACTCTTGGTTTTGGCTCAGGTCAGGATCTCAGGGTAGAGACAGATTGAGGCCTGAGTCAGGCTCCCTGCTCTGTGGGAATTATGCTTGAGATTCTCTCTCTCCCTCTCCCCCTCCCCTGCATGCACCTCTCTCTAAAATAAATAAAATCTTAAAAGAAGAATACTCTCTAATCTTACTATTACATAAAATTGTTACAAAAGTACTATCAGGGACGCCTGGGTGGCTCAGTTGGTTAAGTGGCTGCCTTCGGCTCAGGTCATGATCCCAGCGTCCTGGGATCGAGTCCCGCATCGGGCTCCTTGCTCGGCAGGGGGCCTGCTTCTCTCTCTGCCTCTTCCTGCCACTCTGTCTACCTGTGCTCTCTCTCTCTCTGACAAATAAATAAAATCTTAAAAAAAAAAAAAGTACTATCAATATAGCAAAAGAAATAAAATAGAGGCATAAAAAACTGGGAGGACAAGTGGTAAGAGTGTCATATTTTAGGGCTGAGATAATTGCATACCCGGAAAAACCCAAGAGAAGCAATTAGAAAACTGACAGAAACAATAGAAGAATTCAACAAGTTATCTAGGAACAAGATTAACATATGGAGATCACAGCCTCACATATGCAAAGTCAGTAAGAGTCAAAATGAAAGAAGATCCTATGTGTAATAGCTAAAGATAACTAAGAAATAGAAAGAAGTACAAAACCACACAAAGAAAATTTTAAAAACCCAGTGGAGGGACACCAAGAAAATCTAAACAAATCTCCACTTCTTGGAAGGGACTACTCATTATCATAGAGATGTCACCCCCTCCTTAAATTAATCTATAAGTTTAAACCAACCTCAATAAACCCCACCACCTAACTTTTCGCTCTGGTAATGGAAGACCAGATGTCTTGAAAATCCTTATGTTCCAAACACCTGAACATGCTGGATAAAACCGGATTTGAATGAGTATCTGAAAGCCTCGGGGGCAAGAGAAAAAGAGGGAAGTGATGTGAAGCAATGAGTTGATGCCATGACCAAGCAGGGATAGAATGAAAGAAAGGTAATTAGTCTGTATAACCCCAAACAGGTTTCAGCATCACGTAGGATTATTTACTGGGCAACTCTGTGGGTGGCCACGCTTACAAGGTGAGAGTCTGTAATTAACGTCTCTGCATAAATCTGAACTTTTTAAGGGCTTCACAGCTAGTGAAAGAGTAGATAGAAAAAACCTGTCTTGGGGCACCTGGGTGGCTCAGTGGGTTAAAGCCTCTGCCTTCAGCTCAGGTCATGATCCCAGGGTCCTGGAATTGAGCCCCGCATCGGGCTCTCTGCTCAGCATGGAGCCTGCTTCCTCCTCTCTCTTTCTCTCTGCCTGCCTCTCTGCCTACTTGCGATCTGTCAAATAAATAAATAAAATCTTAAAAAAAAAAAAAAGAAAAAACCTGTCTTCATAGCATCTTATAATTTGAATAGGATAAAAGTTCTCCTCTGATGCTTTATAACCACAGGCTTAGAGGATTCATGAGGGTCTGGGCTTGATATTTCTATAACCTATATGATCTGGGAAACCACAAGCAGGGTAATTATCATAAACATTGGCCTGAGCCACTGAAACTCTGGCAGCACCTGGTAGATCTTTCTGGATACAGCTGCTCCATAGGGACACACCTTTCACCAAAGCACATGATATTCCCACGGTTAAACACCCAGCAGAGATGAGCTCACAGTCCAAAATTTCAAAGCACGTGGGATGAAAATCCTCCATGAGAATGAGTCAACAGACACATTGCATGGGGGTTCTTAGACCACTAAGAACTTACGGTATGGGCTAAACTGTGTCTCTGCTGGCCCCTACGTCCATACGTTGAAGTTCTAACCCCTAGTATCTAAGAATGTGATTGTATTTGGAGACAAGAGTTCTTTAAAGATGCAGTTAAGGTAAAATGAGGTCATTAGAGTGGGGCTTAATCTACTATTTGTGTTGTGCTTATAAGTAGAGCAGTTAGGAGGTAGACACACACGGGTAGAAGAACATGCAAGGACACAGGGAGAAGATGGCCACCCACAAGCCAAAGAGAGGTCTCAGAAGAAACTAACACAGCGGACACCTAATGTCAAACTTCAAACCTCCGGAAGTGTGAGAAAGTATGTTTCCATTGTTTAAGCCACTCAGGCTGTCCTACTTTGTTCTGGCAGCCCCGGGGAAACAAACACGATGCACTGTAACACAAGGAAGGAAAGACAGGTAGCAGAAGTCTGTTTAAAGCATTAGAAGCCATACTCATAGAATAAGACAAGGACTCTTGCTGAAAAGCCAAACAAGCACTAAAGAAGTGTTTCAGGAAAAAAAGAAACTGAATCTCACAGAAGGAGTGGGAGTGGAGAACAATGGGGAACAAAGAAACCAGTCAACTTATGATAAAATCCAAGCCAATATCATGGCTGGATAACAAGAGTGATGACCGATCTAGGTTAAGTAAAAGGAGATGGTTAAGTAAGACCCTGAACAAAATAACGTGGAAGACAGAAGTGGCGTAAAAGCTTCCTAAGATTCTTGTATTTGAGGAGAAGGAATTAGAGATAGTAATTCTGTTTGGATTTTAAATCATATACACATACCAAAAATTAAAGGGTAACTACTGAAACAACAGATAAAGACTATACTATTTCCAAAATGAGTAGAAAGGAAAAATAAGAGGAAGAACAAAATAAAAATAAGACATGGGCAAGAAAAGAAATAAAACAACAGAAAAAGCAAAGATTGTAACATAGGAAGAACTCAGTGTCGAATTGCCTGCTTCCTTCCTCTGTGGTTCATGTTCCATGTTCCTTAAACTGAGGGAAATGATGGGGTAGAGCACGTATACAGCTCTGTGCTAGGGCATTTCTCTCACCAAAGACCTATGTGGGGGATCAAGTGACCACCAGCCAGAGTCCCACCACCAGGCAGGATTCCCTGAGCCATCAGAAGACTCTGGTAATACAAGGTGAGCAGTTCTAACCCATCCTGCCTCCCATCCCCATGGGAGCCACTCTTGCAATATCCAAATCACACTGAAAAATTAATGGAAAATAGTGTTCACAATGGGCACACATTAATTTTTAAAAATCAGCTTAAAAAATCACCAAAATGGCTTAAAACCAAACCAAATCAATCCTCTTACTTATTCTTCCTCCTTTTATGCTTGGGGGGAGGGAAGAGAGATGTGTCTCAATTTATCTCCTATTACCTATCTGTGTGCATGGACATTCCAGCAATGCTGGGTCACTGCTCTGCCTGATGTTTGCCAATCTTTGCAGAAAATACTTGAAAAATTGGCTCCATCTGCTCTAGAATCATGGCACAGACCAGCTGCCCCATGAGAAAATATGCATCCCTCAGGGGGGCGGAAGGGAGACTTACTAAATTTGTATTTTCCACACAAATCTTTTCTTTTGAAATACTCCACGGAGCTGGACCAATGTACTTAGCCCACCTGATCTCATAATTAATCACAGAAAGACTCTGACAGTTATTGAATCGAATAGGATTATGTTTTGCCTTGCACAGTTTCTCTGTGGATCACTACTTGACTTTGAAACTTCCCACTTTGTCATCTCCTTCATTAATCAGCTACCTAAGGACAGGGACTACACATTTAGAGCCTACTAACATCCTTGAGCAAGACTGATCCTATTGGAGGGAATCAACTAAAATTGGCTGAATTTTCTTATTAATGCTAAATAGAACACACTTGTGAAATTAATGCCAGTTGTTATTAGTCCTATCCACCACTCATCTTGGAATTAATTAGATCTTTCTTCATAGTCACTTTTAGCCACCTATTGGCAAGAGAACCAAGAGTGGAAAAAAGAGAGAAACAACAAAATCAAAAGTTATCAAATAGCCACCAGAAGCTCTTGGGGGGCGGGCGAGGGGGGGGAATTCAACAAAAAAACTAGAATTAGGGGTGCCTGGGTGGCTCAGTGAGTTAAGGCCTCTGCTTTTGGCTCGGGTCATGATCCCAGGGTCCTGGGATCGAGCCCCACATCGGGCTCTCTGCTCCTCGGAGAGCCTGCTTCCTCCTCTCTCTCCCTGCCTGCCTCTCTTGCCTACTTGTGATGTCTGTCAAATAAATAAATAAAATCTTAAAAAAAAAACCCTAGAATTATTATTTTAAATTATTTCTGAATATTTGCAGTTTTTTTTTTAAGGAAAAAATATTTCCTATGACAATCTGTGAAGAAAATTAAATTAGAGAAGGAATACCTCTGAGACACAAAGTGATGGGTAGGAAGGCAACTCCCAGAGTTACCAAAAAGGCAAGGCCAGATACGTGGTGATGTTCCTTCTGATGTCTCTTCTAACAAGAGTCCTTGCTGGAGAGACTCTTAGGATGGTTTTTAATTCTGTGTATAAGCAGGGTTGACTGGTTTTTAACTAATGACCCCTTCTTCTAGGTTACCTCAAATATCTTCTTTGTACAGCCTTCCATGAGCCCCTCCACACAGTGAATGTCTGGCTTTCCATTGGATTTTGCTCCTATAGCACATAGATCATGGTGTCTGTGGCTGACTGCTAAAATTTCACTCCAGGGCTGGACAGAGCACTGGAGGACAATGATCATGTTTATTGTATGTCTCTACCTGTATAGTGGTCCCGGGAATAACAACAACAACAACAGCTACTCTCACCATTAATGAGATCTCATTACAGCAGATGTTGCTATGGTCTGAATGTTTTGTCCCTCCAAAATTCATATGCCGAAATCCTAATCCCCAAAGAGATGGTACTGGAGATGGGGCCTTTGGGAGGTGATTAGGTCATGAGGGCAGAGGCCTCATGAATGGAATTAGCCCTCTTATAAAAGAGATCCCACAGACCCCCTTCCCCCCATGTGGGGATCCAAGGAGACATCTAGCACCCAGAAGAGGGCCTTCACCCTACCCACCTGGCACCCTGGTTTTGGACGCTCAGCCTCCAGAACTGTAAGAAATGCATTTCTGTGGTTTATAAGCCACCCAATCTGTGTTAATTTGGGTAACAGCTGCCCAAAAGGACAATTACAGATGTAATTAGCACTTTGCATACATTATAGCATTGAATTTTCACAAAAGCTTCACAAAGTGGTGATACCCCTTTTCACTTTTCTTACAACGGAGTTGAGAAACATGGAAGTAGCTTGCCCAGGGTCACACAGCTAGTAACTCATAAACCCCAAGAAACCAAGTTCTTCTTTAGCAAGTACACAGGACTGGTTATCAAACCTCAACGTGGGTCAGGGTCTCCAGGGACTGGTGGAAATGCATATTCCCAGGCTCCGACCCTGGAGTTATTCTGATTCAGGAGCTCTGGGGCAGGACCCAGATGCACTTTAAGTAGCACCACTCCCTCTCCGGGCAGTCCTGACAGAGAAACACTACAGTTTGCTGCTTGCCCACCAGACACTCAATCAGTGATGGTGAATGAATGAATTTAACATTTATCGACATTCACACAAAATAGGTATGTGACATTCTTCACGTCTGTCTCTCCGTGGGTAAAGATGGAAAATTATAATGTTTGAGATTGATTTAAGTCATGGAGTTCAATATATTCAAATGGGGGCACCCAGGTGGCTCAGTCGGTTAAGTGGCTGACTCTTGGTTTCAGCTCAGGTCATGATCTCAGGGTCATGAGATCAAGCCCCATGTCAGGCTCCATGCTCAGCACAGAGTCTGCTAAAGTCTCTCCGTCCCTCTCCCATACCCTAAGTCCTACCCCCCTCCCCGCCCCACAGCCTGGCTCACGGGCTCCCTCTCTCTCTCAAATATATAAATAGCTAAATCTTTAAAACAAAACAAAAACACATTCAAATGGGTTTCTTTTTTTCAGGAATTCTCAGAGCCTTTAATATAAGCAAAAATTAATGGCAAAATACAGCATTTGCTTCACGGTAATTTTTAAAAAGATTTATTTATTTATTTATTTGAGAGAAAGAGAGAGAGAGAGTGTGTGGGGGGGGGAAGGGGAGCAGAGAGGAAGGGAGAGAGAATCTGCAACCGCAACGTCATGACCTGAGCCGAAACCAAGAGTCAGAAGCTCCACTGACTGGGCCACCCAAGCACCCCCACTTCAAAGTCATTTGGTCATGGATTCCACTCCTTCCTTTACTCTTACATGATCCCTTCAAACAAAAACCAAAATAAAAGCAAAAAGAAAAAAACCAACTCTAACAACAGAGTTTGGAGAACAGTGCCTTGGAAAATTAATCATCACTTACATTTACATGGGGCTCTGCAGTTCACAAAGTGCCTTCGCATGCATTAGTACCATCGCCATTTCTAGGGGTGGATGCAGAAGCCCAGAGAGACTAGCAAGAGTTCATCTAAGAAGAAAAAGCTCACAAATGCAGTGTGAGCATCAGACCTGGGTCCCTGGGCTTGGGGTCCACTGCTTACCCAGGGCACATGCGGACACGCTTCTTTCCCATATCACCTTAACACTTAAGGGAAGCTGAGCAATAAAAGTGCAAAGCTCTTTACCTTTTCCTTGCCCCAGTTTTCTCATCTGTGAAATGAGTCATCTGGAACAAACTTAAGAGCAGTAGTACCTCATCCGAAGTCAAATAGCTAACTTGAGTAGCACGGCTCTTACAGTCCGTTTTCATAGCTCCTTAGTGAGTCCAAGAGATCTGTCTTGAACTAGGAGGCAGTCACCGTGCCAGGAACTCTGGGGCCAATGAGAGAGGCACAGCTCCTTTCTGACACAGGACTAGGTCTCACGGAATGTGCCAGTAGAAATGTTTGTGTGCAACTGCCTTTTGAAAAATTGCTTCCCAGGCCAGAGTACCATGCCCTCTTGTGCCCTGACTCTGGCCTGCCATCTCCTGGGGAGAAAAAAAAAGAGCTGGACAGCAGGGACAGCAGAGCATTGCCTTGAAATATCACCGGTGTCCTTGTGGTCAGTGCCACATGGCCATGCCCGAGGCTCTGAAATCTACCGTGACTCACCAGCAGGGCTGGAAGTCAGCTTCCCTTTGATAATAAAAGCTATTACCTGACGCTTTAAACATTTCAACTTTCCTCCCCATTTCACAGCTCATAAAACACCTCTCTGATGTGGGTTTTTGTTTTTGTTTTTTTAATTTAAGAGGAGCTAGAAGACAGCATGTTTTTTTCCACATCCTGATTGCTTATGACCTCCCCTAAGCTACAAAATGGTGCTTGGGCAATGTCGCTGTTCTCACTGCTCACGTCTCTTACGATGCCCCTGCATGGGGCGTCTCGCTGCCCTTCTCCCAAGCGCATCTCATCGCCCGTCTGGTGTAAGCGTTGCCAGAGCCCGGGTTCATCTGGACGCCATGCAACTCATGAGCTTGCCCGTTAGCATCGGAGCCAAGAATCAACGCGACCGGTCCAACAATATGTTGGAACTTGGGTCAGAGTCTCAGCTGAGGCCTCATCAGACGCAGAGGTCAGCGGCTTGGCATTGGTTCTAGAGTACACGCTGAGTATTCTGGGCTCAGAGAAGCCATGGGGGAAAAGACAAATGCGGGGCGTCATTACAAATTGAGGGGAGGAAAAATCCCTCCGCAGGACCCTTGGGTCTTTGCGGTTATCGATGCGCCTTTCTGCTCACATGAGGAATGTGTTGGGTTTATCACCCAAAATAAGAAAACAAGTGGCACTATCATATTTCCAGGAATCAAACACCATTCATCAGGGATCCAAGCAAGCAGCCCCAAGGTCCGGGTGAAAAGATTTATAGCACGTCTCTTAAATCCAAATGTTATTTCTATCCTTTGAATGATGTAAACTGGTTTAAATCCAATGGAGATAAAATGATAATGGCATGTGTTTTTCCTGTTTATTTCCTCCTTCCTTTCTTTTCTTTCTCTGTTCTTTTTTGCTTCCTACCAATTTCTTCCTTAAACTCTTAGTAAGGAGACAGTACTAAATACCTCTTTAAAAAACTTGGGGTGCCTGGGTGGCTCAGTGGGTTGAAGCCTCTGCCTTTGGCTCAGGTCATGATCTCAGGGTCCTGGGATCGAGCCCCGCATCGGGCTCTCTGCTCAGTGGGGAGCCTGCCTCCCCTCTCTCTCTGCCTACTTGTGATCTCTGTCAAATAAATAAAAAACTAACCGTTCTGGGGCGCCTGTGTGGCTCAGTTAAGCAGCGGACTTTTGGCTCTTTTCTTTCTCTGTTCTTTTTTGCTTCCTACCAATTTCTTCCTTAAGCTCTTAGTAAGGAGACAGTACTAAATACCTCTTTAAAAAACTTGGGGTGCCTGGGTGGCTCAGTGGGTTGAAGCCTCTGCCTTTGGCTCAGGTCATGATCTTGGGGTCCTGGAATTGAGCCCTGCCTCCAGCTCCCCAATCCTTGCTCAGCAGGAAGTCTGCTTCAGGATTCTCTCTCTCCCTATGACCCTCCCCCAGCTAACTTGCACACGTGAACACATGCACTCTCTCTCTCTCTCTCTCTCTTAAATAAATAAATCTTAAAGGAAAAACTAACTGTTCTTCCCAGAGTGAGGCCTCCCAAATCACCCCCTGCCATGCCTCATTTGGCACATAAATCCTGCTCACACACTTCTTATCACCCCTTCTGGAGGACAAGAAATTTTAGTAGGAGTGGGAAATTATATTAGGAAAGAAGGGCTTCCTCAGATCTCCATGCCTGTCATGTTTCTAAGCAATGATTTGCTAGGTCATTTTGGGTAGGACTTTCATGCTTTTACTAACAGTTTCCTTTTTTGTTAAGGCTGACAGAACGAGTAGACACCACCAGAAGCTGGTGATTTGGGGAGATGATTACCTGACCCAACATGGGTGTTTAAGATTAGCTTGAGTTTCATAGGCCTGGTTTGAAGAAGAAGAAACAAACAAAAAAACTCCATGTTTAAAATTACAGAGCACGCAGGGCTCACATTTTCATAAAACCACTTAAAAATGAAAGGTCAAACTAATCACTCCAACACCGAGAATCAGTCTTCTTGTCAGCACGATTCAAAGAGGAGCTTCTGTTCTCCATGATCACACCTATCTTGGCAGAATCCCAATAAGCACTTTGCACCATGACAACCGTGAGGCAGGCACAACATCTCGGATGGCGTCTGTGTCCCTCCTGAAAGGGAATGTGGCTTCTGCACGAGAGCACAGGAGGAATGAGGCTCACGTCTCTAACCTGGGCACACCCGCACACAGGCATGGGCTCACACCTGCTCTGGGAGTCATGGGCCACAGAATTAGGGCGTTCTCATGAGCGGTAAGGGAAATAGACATGAAATCACTTCAAAAAGCCCTAATGCAAATATCTCATTGTTGCTGTGGTCTCAATGTTTGTGTCTCCCCCAAATTCGTATGTTGAAAAGCTAATGCCCAACGTGACAGTATTAGGAGGTGGGGGCGGGGGCTCTGGGAGGTGATAAAGTCAGAAGGTGACTTTATCACGTGAATGGAATTAGTGCCCTTATGCAAGAGACTCCACAGAGCTCCTTTACCTGGGGCTCCTCCCCCTGTTAGGACACGACCAAAAGTTGACAGTCTAGAAGACAGCCCTTATCTGCCCCTGCTGCCACCCCGAACTTGGGCTTCCAGGCTCCAGAACTGTGAGACATACATTTCTGTTATTTATAAGCTACCCAGTCTATGGTATGGTATTTTATTATAGAGAGCAGCCCAAACAGATCAATACAATTGTTTATTATAACTTCTGTAGTTCTAAGTTACCAAGGAAGAACACTGGTGTGGGAGACACTGAAGTGTTCACTTCTAAATCGATTTGGGTCTAATACACAAGGCCCTAGGCTGCATCTCATAAGAAGCAATATGCTACAGGTCTCTAACTTTTTAAAAGAAGGAGAGTCATGAGCTTGCGGATTTGCATTATGGGGTGAAGATGGAATTAGTAAGTAAAGCTCACTAAAACTAGGAGCTAAGCAGAACAGAGCACCCGGCCCAGTGGTAGGCACTCACAAATGTTGTTGAATTATTTTCCTTAAGAATTTATGCCATTCGGTGTCATCACACATTTTGGCTGTGGTGCCCCTAGTGGTCGGTCTCATTTGGCACCACGCCATTGCCCAACTTTATTCCAAGGCTCTTGGCAAGACTCACCTTCAGGCACCTGGGTCTGAGAGGCGGGAACCATTGTCTACAGGGATGGAGGGTGCTGAGCTGAGCCAAGCAGGGTGAAAGTGAAAAACAGAACAGGTTTAGACCAGGAGGGATGCCCATGTGACCGCAGAGTAGATTTCCATACATTGTTAAGAAATGGTCTTGGAAGGCAATTCCAAAGAAGAATTCTAAAAATGCAATCCAGCAGCATAGGAGTGAAGGTACAACTGCCTAAGGGTTTGCTAAGAAAGGCAGCATCACCTGAATATATATATTCCACGTTCCAGCCACCCAGGATTAATGGCTATTCTGAAATGAGGCCATGCATTATGCACCTTTTGCACACGCAATTCCTGCTACCAAGAAAGTCTTTCTTTTCCCCATCGTTAAGATTCCACTTAATACCGTTCTTACGCTCCTGGGCACCATCAGCAGATTCCTTCCTATGAGCCCTTGCAGATTCAACGCAGAAATTTAGAGCATGTATATTTAAAATTCTTAGTTTCCACATCTATTGTTTTCTTTTGTCTGTGAGTCAGAGAACATCTTGGTACCTTGCCCTTTATAAACGGTTATCTAGAATAGCTCTCCTAGTCCCTTACCTTCACATTCCTCATTCCACTCATAGCACTTGTATCTGGATTGTTTTTTGTGTATCTTCTATCTCGTCTGCTGAAATTGCACGCTCCAGTGCAGTGAGAACTTGGCCCGCTTGCTCCCTGTTCTATTCCCAGAACTTGAACCTGCTCACATATTGTGTGTGCTCCACAGTTATTTACTAAATGAATGAATTACAGGTACTAAAACAATGTTTATCGAATGAACGAGCAAATAACGAATCATGCATTTGATTTTAACAATCATTAAATTATTTATAATCAAAAAGATGTTCAACCTCTAAAAGATGATGTAAACACAGATTCCTGTGAGAGTTCCACTCTGGACTTGGAGCTATTGGATTTTAGACAAAATTATCTTTCAATTCACTTATTCCAGCTAGAGCTGTAAAGCTTGAAATGGAGGAAAAACAACATGGCAGAGGGTCCAGGAGTGGAAAACTAAATTCCAGGAGAAGTTGGCTTCTAAGGGCACCTGGGTAGCCTGGTCGGTTAAACATCTGCCTTTGGCTCTGGTCCTGATACCAGAGTCCTAGGATCCAGCCCTGAGTCTGGCTCCCTGCTCAGCGGAGAGTCTGCTTCTCCCTCTCCCTCTGCTCCTACACCCTCCTCCAACAACCCCCCCCCTCCCATTCTGCTTGTACACACTCTCTCAAGTAAGTAAAACCTTTAAAAAAATAAAAAGTTGGGCCTCTACAATTGTAAGGTCTGCTTTCTCAGGATAATATAAGGATACAGGGTGAGGTTTCTAGAAACCTGAATAACTAGCAATTATTTTTAAGGCTCTCTTTTGCTACAAGGAAAGTTTAAATACAGGGACATCTGGGTGGCTCAGTCGGTTAAGCGTCTGACTCTTGATTTCAGCTCAGGTTGTGATCTCAGGGTCGGCAGAAGGAGTCCCACGTCAGACTGTGAGCTGGGCGCAGAGTCTGCTTAAGATTCTCTCCCTCTCCCTCTGCCCTTTCCCCACCCCCCACCACTCGCACTCTCTCTCTCTCAAAAAAAAAAAAAAAAAAAGAAAGAAAGCTTAAATATAAAATGGAGAAAACAACAAAATACAACTTTATGTATTAGAACCTAAACTTTGAACAAATACTTGTTCCTTCAACTTCTGATCTCTTCTAGGGAAAAGAAAAAACAGGAATTATGAATACCTTTTTGTATGCTTTTGCTTGAAATTCATTTTTACACGTTTAGTTATTTAAACCTTATAATGACTTATTTATTGCTTTATTTAATCGAGTTTATATAAGCTTTAGAAAGGTGTTTTTATAATTTATAGTTGGTTAAATATGGAATTACCTCTATAAGCTTAATAAATAGGGTCTTAGTTAAAATTACACATATATATGAATTTCATATTGTGTTTACAGGGAAATTGAGACTGATTCACAATCAATTGTACTTATGACTTATGACCTCTTTCCCAGGCATCATGTAATAAGCTCCTTTATTTACGGACTTTCTCTGTGACATTAAAATGTAGGCTAAGTACAAATCTTTTCACTTTTTGAGGACCAGCTCAAGTCTGATTTTTGCCATCAAGCTTCTCCTAGAAAACACAATTTATACTGTTCTTGCTCCCTTCCTAATTTTGGCAGCACTATTACTGGGTATATATTTTTATCCAGTTTTCAATCCACCACAGACAGCAGACTTAATACAGTTGTTACCGTGTGTGACCCCAAATGCCGAAGACTTGCAGTCGTTCGTAATTTTTCTAGGGACCAGTTCTAAAGGTGCGGGCTGACTTCCCTCCACAGACCCGTCCATCTGGCTCTTCTGTTCTCCTCATATGTGACGTCATTAAAGACACCCCCCCCCCCACACACACACACACCGGGTGCCTGGGTGGCTCAGTTGGTAAAGCAACTGCCTTCGGCTCAGGTCATGATCCCAGAATCCTGGAATCGAGTCCCGCATCAGGCTCCCAGTTCACAGAGAGTCTACTTCTCCCTCTGACTTTCTCTCCTCTCATGCTCTCACTGACTCTCTCTCAAATAAATAAATAAAATCTTAAAAAAAAAAACCAACAACCTCACAAAAACAACAAAAAAAATTCACACACACCATGGGTGTACACTCTACTCTGTTCTTTTTGGAAAACAGCCTAAAAAGGCAAATGATAGTTCTGATTTTGCAAGTGATGGTTTTCTGCCAGAAAACAGAAGTTAAAGACAAACGAAACACTAGAACACTGACTTGGTAGTTCTGAGCTCACAGTGAAGTCAGTACTTTGTGAAAGAACCAGAGCAAATCCTTTTTACCACATTTAATAAAAGAAAAAATATATATACATATATTTTAGTAGCATTCACAGGTTTGGGGGTTTCTAAAGGCCCCTATAGACATCCCACTTCAAAACTGCGGCTTCAGAAAGAGAGCTACCTTTCCAGTAAAATACGCGGGTTGGCCTTCTTAGACTGCTTTCTTAACTGCTTTCGATCTACTGCCTGCTGTGTGCCAGGCCCTGTGCCAGACAGCGACATAAAATATTTCATTTAAACCCTATAAATTCTCTTTTGAGGTAAGTATTGTCTTTTTTTTTAAAGATTTTATTTATTCAGTTGACAGACAGAGATCACAAGTAGGCAGAGAGCAGGCAGAGAGAGAAAGAAGGAAGCAGGCTCCCTGCCGAGCAGAGAGCCCGACGTGGGACTCGATCCCAGGACCCTGAGATCATGACCTGAGCTGAAGGCAGAGGCTTAACCCACTGAGCCACCCAGGTGCCCCAGTATTAATGTCTTTTTTATAGACACAAAGGATCAAAGACTTAAAAAAACAAAACAAAACAAACAAAACTTGTCTGAAGTCATTCAACCAGTAAGTAACAAAGCAGGGATTAAAATGCAGGTAAGTCCTGGTCCAAAGCCCTGCTCTCCCCTTCGAGATCCTGCTTCATCACAACCCCTCCTACACATTCACTCACTCAGTTCTTACTGGATTCATTTGACTCCAACCTCATTTCAAAGCCCTAAATTCACCTTAGCCAAAATGCTTGGTTCCTGAATTCAACCGCTAAGACAGAGACAATTACAGTGCCCACTGTGCTCACACGCACACATACACACCAGGGGCACTTTATGTGTTCTGAGCACTGACACTATTGACTTTGGACTGTTTTTGTGCTGTGTGTCTGTGTTGGGAGATCTGCGTACACAAAACAATTTTCATCTGAAGTTTTTGTGAAACACAGACATGCCTTCATGCTCCGTCTTCACTATGGAGTCCCCTGATACATTTTTTTCCCCATTGCCTCTGATAAAGATCGGGTTGATTTGCATTTCTCCCTTTCAAACCCATTACTGCTAATGAGCAGAAAGCAGCCCTAAGGGAGACAGCTAACCAGGGAAAAGGGAGTCTAGGGATGCTGCAACTGAGAAGAAACAGAGTATGGTTCCTGCAAGATTTAGTCCGTCTGTACGTGGAACAAAGAAGAAGTGACAAATGGGGAGGTTGGGGGGTAGGAGAGGGAGACTGGAGAGGTAGATGAACCACACTGACATGTTTTGTAAGCCAAAACAAAGGCTCTTAGACAAGTGCAATAAGAAGCATTGCTGGTGCTATTCTATAAGTCTTTCAGGACAAGAGGAAAATGTCCATACTAAGTAGGGCGAGAGAGGCCTTGGCCAATGGGTCATTTATGACCAGAAATCTATTCTCCTCTATCTTCTCTTCCTGGTACCCCCCAAGGTTTTACTCTTTCGTTCTCTTATTTTCCCAGAGATCTCTTCAACCCTTTGATCTTCTCTAGAAGGTACTCCCAATCTCTATCCCAACCTCTCATCTCACCAAAGTTCCAGACCAGCAGGCCCCCACAATCCCCAAAGGCAAAACAGCAATAAAAGGATTTTATATTTGCATAATTCTGAACCGTTCTTAGGACACTTCACATGGATGGTGAGGTGTCCTGGGTGGAGCCAATTATGCCCTGGACTGAAAGTCAGAGATACACGAATTTTAGTCTCACACTTCATGTAAACTATGTGATTATGGTCAAGTGACATGAAACTGCCAATTCATATTCTGGGTTTTTTTTTTCTGTCTCTCCTATAACTCTAAAGCTCTGATTCTTAGAACCCATGGAATAAGTAAATCATGTACCTGAACTGTGTTATTTACTGGGGGCAAGAGAGCCAAGAGCCGCCTGAGTCCAGAGCCCTTCTTTCTGTTTTTATTTTTATTTTTAAAAAATATTTTATTTATCTATTTGACAGAGAGACAGAACAAAAGCAGGGCAAGTAGGAGAAGGAGAAGCAGACTCCCCACTGAGCAGGGAGCCTGATGCAGGGCTCGATCCCAGGACCCCGGGGATCACGACCTGAGCCAAAGGTAGACACTGAATGACTGAGCCACCCAGGCGCCCCCTTTTCTGATTTTAAATCTAGTGTTCTCATTAGGAAGGATGATAAATTCATAAAACATTACAGGCACTCAAATACCATCACTCATCACTCCTGTATCTCACTCAAAATTGAGAAGCTTGACATTTTCAAATAAAGGAAGCCCTAAGTTATACCGAGTTTATGGTCTAAGAATTCTTATGTGGAAAGATGATTTTTTAAAACACAGAAATGAGGGTCAGGTGCCTGGGGTTGCTCCTCTCCTCTTCCAACAAAGCCATGTTGAACAGGCAAAGTGAGACTATTTTTTCTCAGAGGACTCTATTGCAGGGTCTGCTGGCAACAGGGAATACGTTTCTGGCTACTGACTCACTCATCTGACAATAAGAAATTGCCTCTTCTCTCTGCAAGATTGTACCTGCATGACCAAGACAGATCAAGAAGTATTTTAGGGTCTCTCCCTGAATCCTTATGAAACGGAAACGGGTAAGAGTAATTCTGAGAACTCTTCTTGCCCTGTGAAGCTCAGTAAAGACCCTCATTTTCATCTTGACTCAGGTCCTATGTCAATATGGATGTTCTCAAATCAGATTCTAGAACTCTAGGTACATCTGCATGCCTGTTCCTAATTCTGCCTAAAATCAATAAAGGACTTCAAACTTAATCACTCTGATTCAGCTTACAAAACCTGAAAATACCAACTTGAAAGAGTTTCAGGCTGAAAAATGAAACATGGTAATTGGCATTGCATTTGTAATATTGCAACCTAGTCCAATCAGAACTAATAAAAAGCCCACGCCAAAAATGTAAGGCTACGGAGGGACTCTGAAAACGACACTGGGAATTTCAAAGCATTAGAAAGTGATTCTTCCAGGGTATGGGGGATAAAGTCATGAGTAAATGCCAGGGTGAGTTACTAGGATTTGACTATAGTTGTAAAGAAAATGAAACTTCTAGGTGGTGGCTAGAGCCCCCTGCATGTCCCAAACTGGCTACTATCAGTATCTCTTTGCCCCTTGAAGAGCTTATGTACGTGGGCTGGAATGTTTTTTCCCGGTGTGAACACACCAGGGATTACAGTAGGTATCACTTGGTCCTCTGCCAAAATTCCCTTCTCTAGGTTGGAGCCCTCAGCCTTCATGGTATGTGAATAATGACTGCCCACAGTAGAAGCCTTCTCTTCCTCTCGAGACCTGCCCCTGGCCCACAGGAGTGGCCTCTCTTTACCTGCAAAGTAGCCTACAGTCAGTGGCTGACTCATATGGGGACATAAAATCCCAACTCTTCTGTGTAAGGTGGGGGTCATACTCTGGGCTGCCCTTCCTGTTCCAGAGCCCCCTGTGGGACTGGGATCAGGCTAGACTCTAGCTGATAGCACATTTTCTTAGCTTCCTCCCCAACCTCTCTCGCTTCAACCATTGCCTTATAGATTTCTTACAGATTTCTCCTGAGTGCCCTCTCTGTAAGTCCCTCCCCTAGAATCTCTATCTCCAACTTGGCTTCTAAAGAATCCTAAGACACTGAACATGCTGCACGAGCTATCTTGACCTCTTGGAGCCTCCCAGGCTCCTGTTCTCATCGGATATGCCTCCCACCCTTCATTCCCTGCGCGCCCCCTAGTCCTAACTCTAATGGGTTTTACTTCTCTGACAGCCCGAAAAATAATTCAAACAAGCCCATCCCATATTCCCATGGGATCCAGAGAGCATCTCGCCCACGAGTTACTACAAAGCCTGTCTCACAGTCCCTGCTGTTTCTCTCTGCCCCCTATAGCCCCTACGGGGTTCTGCAAGGCTTGCAGTATTGTCTCTAGGCTCTCAGTAAATGTCAGTAATGAGCTGCCCTCAGGCTCCTCTGTCCAGTGTTTGCTGTCATGGGATCTACCGTCTCCCGCTGTTCAAGGTGGGGATCTCTCCCTCACCAAGGGGGTGAACAGAAGGTGATCAGAATAATCAAGTAATGGAAATCAACAGGAAAATCTTTTTTCTTTACTGAAGAGAGGAAGGTTTTCTGGAAGAGATCTATTTCATAAAGGCAGGGTGATCGGTAATGACCAATAAGATAAAGTTGAGCAGAGTGTGCTGGCCACACAACCAGGCACAGAGAGCTTTCCATCTTGAGGTCTACACATGTCTCCCAAGAGATCAAGAAGGGCTCATATGAATTTGTGGGAATCAGCCCCACGAGGCCTCCCATTACCAAATTGCGCTGTGAAGTCACGCAGCAAAGTGGGCATATTTCCATCTTTCCATTAGAGCTGCCTCTCTGCCAATCCAGCCACCCCCACTTAAGATCCCCCATTTCTCAGAGAATGGCAGATGGGCGCAGTCTGCATTCACACGTGCATGGTCATGGTCGCTTTCAAGACTCCTAGTGAAAGACCAACAGGAAGATAACCAAGCTGCTGCTGGTTTTCCCCAGTCTTGATCCCTCTCAGAAGTGAATCACTCAGGAACTGGATGACTTGCCTTTTTAAAAGCAGCACAACAGGCCCATTAGCACTTAATTGCATTAACAGTCTGTTTCCTAGCATAACAAACAGACTTGATTTAGGGATGAGGCAAATCAGGGGTAGCCTGGACAGTAGTTCTATTTCTACTTATCTGATGGGAGTTCCCTCAGGTCAGAGACTATTTTCTCTCTGGGAAGTGGTGGGAAATTCCTACGTAGGTGATTTTTAGGCAGATGGTGAAGCTGATATATTTAGAGGCTCCAGAAATATCGTTCCCTTAATTACACTGTCAAGATCTTGATTACTGGCAGCCTGTTTCACTCAGACCAGGGCTATTTCACATTTGCATTTGAGATTCCTCTAAGGGAGCTGGGCAATGCAGCCACAGGATGAAACTGGTGATATTCACGTGGCATTTGGGTGGATGAATAAATTGTTATTGTTGGAACTGAAAATTAATGATGGTCTAGTGAATTATGTGAAATATAGGGAAAATATGTTGACAGATCGGAGACGGGTAGACAGAGGCAGACGGATAGGGACAGATAGAGAACCGGATGGATGGCAAGAGGGATGAGAGAGAGACAGAGGGGGACATGGATGGATGAACAGGTATAAGGCGAGATGGATAGTTGGAGAGAGAGAGACAGTTCTGCCTTTGGACAGCAGTGCTGGCCAATAAAAATGACTGTGCGAGCTGAAACCATACCGAGTGCTCTCCATCACTTGGAAAATTTAGTATTGTTCTCTGGACACTTAAAATTTTTTATTGAAACATTAAAAATGGTCTTGCTGTCAGCTGTAAATATACAGGGAAATGAAAAAAGTAGTAAAACCTATTTACTTAGTAATCTATCCCTTAAGACATTAGAAAGATTGAGAATTCATGTATTTTATTTGTCGAAAACTTGAGAGCAATGTGAACAGTGCTTGTTGCCTTCTCCTCATCACATAAGTGAGGATTCTCAGTGAGCATCTTTTCCCTGCCTTGACAAGCCATCCTACTCCTTTCTAAGTCTGGATCAGCCGGCAACATTTTATCCTTTCTACTTTCAGCGAGGCGAAATGTCTCGGAGAGCTCCCACACTGTGAAGCTTCTCACTTCTTCTGGGGCATCTTCATCCTTTCTTCACTGACTTCTGGATGCACAGCAAGATTCTCTGGAACAGCACTGGCACCTACACTCCCCGGGTCAACTAGTTCTTCCGTAATTCTATTCCCGTTTGATCTGAAGCTCACTTCCACAATGATCACTTTCCACTTGACCGTACTTTCATCTTTTTTGGACAGCTCCCCCTTTCTATTAACCATTCTTATCAAATGTTATAGATTTATCACCCGGAAACAAGGAGGAAACACCGCTACCCTCTTTGCAGTCTGTGTGTGAATGAACACACATGTGGTGACCAGTCACTGACAGATTGTGAGAGAATCATGGGACTGGTCACCAGGCAACACACATTGGCTGTTCACATAACGATTTTCTGAATGAGGAGCTGGCAGCAAAGTTTGTACTTTATAAAATTACTCGCAGTTAATAGACCATAGTAACTGAAATGTGAAATGTGTTGTTGAGAGACTGGGTGCATCGATTTGAACCATGATCACCAAATTCATAGTGCTTGCTTCAGCAGCCCATATACTAAAATTGGAACATAACTGAATTCATAGATATTGGAAACACTCAAAGCAAGGCCAACTCTGTGTGTGTGTGTGTATGTGTGTGTGTGTGTGTGTGTGTGTGTGTGTATTTTAGTCTTCCCCTAACCTGTCCTAACAAAGACCATTTCAGTCTTTGTTGGACCTGTTCATTGGACTTCTATAGTACAAAACAGGAAGAAAGAGGAGAAAGGCAGAGGATCCCTGTGTGGACTATAAAGACTGGGACCCGGCAGGTAGGTGTAATTGAATGACATAGTCAAGGATGGACAGAAGAACAGAGAAGAATCTCTTTCTCTTGGATTTCTTTTTTTAGGATCGTGAAAGGAACGAAAGTAGTTCAAGATTAGGATGGAAGTGGATAGGAGTGAAAAAAAGATTTTAGTAAGGGTTGCACTGTCCACATATGAGAGCGTTCCCTGCTATGACTGAATACCTTCCCTTCCACATTCATAGGTTGAAGCCCTAATGTGATGGTATTTGCAGTGGGGCCTTCAAGGGAGGTATTTAGGAGGGTGGAGCCCCCATGATAGGATTAGCGTCCTTAAAAGAAGAAGAGAGCTACCATTCCTTTCTTTCTGCCTCGTGAGGCAACAGTGAGAGGTCTGTCTATAAATCAGAAAGAGGGCTCCACCGGTATAAAGTTCTGCTGGTGTCCTGATCCCAGACTTCCAGAATCTGGAACTGCGGGAAACAAATTTCTGTTTATAAGCTACCTCATCTACCGTACTGTTTCAGCAGCCTGAATGGATGAAGACACCCTTTATTTTCATAAAGACACATAAAATATTTGAGTTCTTTTGATATGTCTCTTCATTAGGAAACAATGCTTTTGGTATGTGATAATGCTCTAACTTTGGATTCTGGTGGTTTCACATAGACGGACACATGTTCCCCAGGTCCCTGTAGGAGCTCAGCTTAGTAGAAAATTCTGGACTTGAGGAGTGGAAAGAAGGGTTCACATTGTCCCTGCCACTTGCTGTAGGAGTGAATTTACTCCTGCAGGCTTGCCTCATAGGATAGGAATTAAACACATTGCCTGCGACAGACTAGGCACACAATAAATATTAATTACCAACTTCCCTTCCTCCAATAACACCCTGGGGAGGCACAGCTATATAAATGTTCCCATTTTTAAAAGTCTGAAGTGGAAATGAGGAAAGCTGAGAACTGAATTTTTTTGTTGTTGTTTCCTTGTGCTGTTTCTGTGTTTTTAATCTGATAAGAAATAGTTTGCAAACTAAGAAAACAAAGTAAAGCAAAGCAAAGGCAACACCTGATGAACTGAGAACAAAAGGAAATCCAACAATTCTGCCATGTCCCTGTTGGTTAGTGTTTTTCTTTTTCTTTTTTTTTTTTTTAAAGATTTTATTTATTTATTTGAGAGAGAGGCAGCGAGAGAAAGCATGAGCGAGGAGAAAGTCAGAGGAAGAAGCAGACTCCCCGCAGAGCTGGGAGCCCGATCCCGGGACTCCAGGATCATGGCCTGAGCCGAAGGCAGTCATCCAACCAACTGAGCCACCCAGGCGTCCCTGGTTAGTGTTTTTCTAAGTAGCAAGAGTCAGAGCCTAGCTTGTTTTTCTCTTGTTTGAAACTGGACCATTGAAAACACCTCAGTAATAATAACTGCAAAAAGATGAAAGAACAATGACTGAAAGACTGTATTTGGGGCATATTATATTTTATAATTCCAGGTAAAGATTGGCATTGATAGGCCCTTTGGGTATAGACTGGGGCTTGGAAGGAGGTAAGAGGTTTAAGATCAAGAAAAACAAAGGAACGACCACACTGGTACACCTGACCCATCTACAGGTGAGGGTGCTCACAGGGAAAGCAGCACAGGGCCTGGACTGTTAACTGTCACAGTTCAGAAGGCCAGGAAGTGAAGGAGAAAGAAAAAAAATGGCCCCAGCCCAAGGGCATTGGCCAGGTGCTGACCTTGACACTGTAGGAAGTCCAGAGAATGGCTACGAGAGTTCAAGGAAAGACTAAAATCAACTGCAATGGATAAGCTGCAGTGGATTCTTTTGAAAATTAGAGAAATAATGATATCATCACATTTTCCACTCTTTAATTATTCCTGTATCTTGATTTAGAGTGTGACTTCAGATCAAACACTTTCCATTCTCTGGGTTCCAGATTCCTCATCTGTACAAAGAAGAGATGAACTGTCAGGTCACTGTCGCAGTTCACGCTGCTATCACAGACTACCAAGGACTGGGTGAGTCAAACAACAAGCACTTGTTTCTCATAGTTCTGGAGGCTGGAAGTGCAAGAACAGGGTGCCAACTTGGGGTTCTGGTGAGGGCCCTCTCCCTGCCCTATGGAAGGCTACCATCTTGCTGTATCCCACATGGTGGAGAGAGAGTGGTCTGGTCTCTTCATCCCCAAGAGAGGCACCAGTCCCATCGTGGGGACTCTACACTCATGGCCTCATCCAAGCCTCATGACTTCTCAAAGGTCCGACCTTCAAATACCATCACATTGAGGATGAGGGCTTCAATATATGGATTTGAGGAGGACAGGAATGTTCAGTCCCTAGCAATTACCTCTGAGTTCCTTCTCTCTGATACTGTAGATGAAGGTTCCCTATTGTCCACCAAATCAAATTCAAGTCATCTGTCTAGCTATCAAGATCTTCCATAATTGGATGCCGCCCAAGGTATCAGATGTGTTTGATGAACCTTCACCTCCCTTTAGATCAATCTCTAGGCATGCCTTCACTACAAGCTATATTAATCCATTGCCTCCACTTTTTTTCCATGTTCACTCTCCTCTCTTGGAGCCCACTCAACTCTCTCCATTGCCTCAAGGACTAGCCATTTTGTGTAAGCCATTCTTCCAGTCCTCCGACCATCTCACAGGAAAGAATAACAGTAATACAAAGTTTTCCTCCTGTGTACTATAGAGGAAATTTTAGGATTAGCATAGGCAGGATCTATTTTATTTATTTATTTATTTATTTATTTATTTTTAAGATTTTATTTATTCATTCAAGAGAGAGACAGAAAGACAGAAAGAGAGAGGAGAGAGAGAGGGCACACAAACAGGGGGAGAGGCAGAGGGGGAAGGAGAAACACACTCCCTGCTGGCCTGGAACCCCGACGTGGAGCTCGATCCCAGGACCCTGAGATCATGATCTGAGCCAAAGGCAGATGCTTAACCATCTGAGCCACCCAGGTGCTCCACAGACAGGATTTTAAAAGGGAAGTAGTTGTTGTTGTTTCGTACTGTTTTAGCTCATGTAAATGCCAGTTCTAAAAATTTGAAATTAAATTTAATATGTATAAATCATGGCCCAGAGCTGCTGCTATTAATCACAAAAATCAAAGATTAACAGCATAGGAAAAGACAAAGGACATCAATTTAAGGTAAATTACAGCTGAGTATATGTAGGATCACACTTTATAGCTTTACAAATACCAAGCAAATTCTCTGATATTTGTGATAATATAAGAAGGCCACAGTATTAAGGATTTGCCATTCATTGTAACATTTTGCTGAAAACCATTTGTATGCCTCCACACTGGGATTCAGTATTAAATATTTAATCAAAAAAGATTCCAGCTTGGATTTTTTCCCTAGGACTTGATCTATGGTAATCTTTTGAGAAGTTCTGAAGCTGAAGGCAATAAAAGACATTCTTGCTTCTGATAATTGTCCATGGTAAGTCATTACTGCTCTTAGGAATACAACACATAATACAATTTGAAGAAACATCTGTAATGGTTACCTGAAATTGGAAGAACAATACTATTCTAAAACCAAAAAGAGTTTTTATGAGCCTTTATTCCTGCTCCATGGGAATGCCTAATAATGCCTCTACTGATAATATGGTATAAGCAGACAACTTACAAGCGAGAAAATGGAAACTTTGGGAAAAATTTCAACATTATTAATAATGACACAATTTTATTTTCCAACTATACAAATAGTAATGAAGTTTGTGTTAAAAGAGATGGAGTGAAAAAAGAAAAAAAAAAAGAACCTCTAGGAGTTGAGTGCATCTCAGTCTCTTGGAAGTAGAGAGATGTGTGTGCTAGATAGCGCCCTTTGTCCCCCCAGGTCTAGTCTGTACCCATTTTCCCCCTGCTTGTGCCTTTGGAGACAGAGCTTATCCAGATGTATCAGTGGGGCTCCCTTGCCTCTGGCTTGCGGTCAGCCTCAGCCAATGGGAGACATCAGCAGGAGATCAGTGGGCAGGGTCACAGGGGTTGTACTTCCCTCCCAAAGACCCTAGCTCTTAGCGGTGGCCCTTTTCTATAGCTACAAGTCTAGCTAGTTTCAGGTAACTGCTCCTTTTCTTGCCATTTCAGATTATGTGGCCTCTTGCTGTTGTGAGCTCTGGAGTGCTTCTCCATCTCTTCTTGGTTTTCCTTACCTTGGCCACAACTTACAAATTATCCCTTCATTAAATCCATTCCAATCATCACTTTTGAATTTGCCATCCACTTTCTGCCAGGACTCTGAGATCTCTAGAACATCTGCCAGTCTACTCAGGCCCCTAAGCAGTCGAGGACATCTTTTCATCCCAATCCTCTTCTCCTCTAGCAGATAATGTCTGTTGCTTTGGCTTCACCAGAATCCATTCAGTCTGTTCCTTGCACAGCAGCCAAACTTTCCATTAGAGAACCACCTCTCCTTATCTCTCAGGGCACAAGGTTTGGATGAGATCTCAGCACAACCCAGGGTGAACATCTGATCTAAGTCAGTTCAATTAGGCTTAATCTCAGGACTTCTGTTGGAACTATGAGGGCAAAGAGGCTTTTATTCAGGTACAAGTAGTCGTAATGGAAAACATAAGCCTGGAACTGTCGGGCCAAGGATGAGAGCTTGCCTACATGTACACCAATGAAGTGGGCAGGGTGCAAAAAGATGGAGAAGCAGGCCTAATAACATTATTTGGATCCCTGGATCCCACCATGCCTGAAGCTGATCATTGGGTACTGTTCTCTATGTGTTCTCAAAAGTGATACATCCCTTTTTTGCTTAAGCTGAGTTGAGCTTTCTGTCATTTGCAATGGAAAGATCCCCCACACATTTGGAGGAAGTAAAAAGTAGAGAGTATTGGAGACTGTTGACTTATAAAATGATGCCATCCCCATCTGCTGTACTGTTTTCATCGAGAACCCCAGCACACACGTCATGAGAGGCTACCTGGGTTTTTGTTTATTATACTTTCAGGGCTACCACCACCTGCATTGTTCCTTTCATCCTTTGAAATCTGTTTGAGATGGGACAACACCAAATCAAACAACCCACTCTGGGTTGAACTTTGTGGCTGAGACCCAGGCATGAACTGGTACAAACAAAGAACAATAGTGGAAAACAGCCTAATGCTGTGTTCAAGTATTATTTTCAAGTGCTGTTTGACTGGGCCTTCTCAGATGACATGGTTCCCTGGCAGGAAAGCTGTTTATTGCGACAATCATCATTCCCATTTACTGCCTATTACAATGTGAGTCACTGGGAGGTCAGACTGGTCCAAAAGCCCAGTGTTCCTGAGCACTCCAAGTCAAGTTCAAGGGACAGCAGTCAGGTATAGGGATAATGGCAAAGGCTGAATGCTTTAACATGAAGAGAAGGGTTAGCTCCCAGCAGACGGCTACAAAGTGAGTTTTACTGTCTTTAAGGTATCATGTGGTTTGGGAAAAGAAATCAGAGGCACAGTGTTAACATGTCCCCAGGTCCTTTTCCACAGTAGCTGTCCTCCCTGAGAACAAATATTAAATCTTCATTCATCCTTAAATACTTCACTCCTGCCTAGCTAGTACCGGGCCTTGCACAAAACAGGAGCTCACAAATGAAGACCTTCAGGGCCTGCTGGCTTTAGAATACAGATAAAATATAAGATAATGTATCAAAAGAGTCCACACCTGGTAGTTGCTAAGGCTCTTTGTTATTATTGCTTTACTTTAAATGAAGGTATCTACATTATTAATAAGCAGGTTCATGAAAACTCACAGAAACCCCCTTTTTAAGCAACCCCTTCCATTTCCTCACTTCACAAGGCAAAAGGTCCACTGTGCGTTGGAGTTATTTTTCCTGACCTCCATATGTGTGACAAACTATGCATCTACTCCCTCACTCCCCCATTCACCAGTCTGCCAACACCTGCAATTTGCAACATATTGGACTCTATGCGGGGGAATCAAAGCTGATTAGGACACAGCACCCTCCCCCCCATGTACGACACAAGCCTGCTGGAGATGGACAGGAAGTCCAAACAGCCCGCAAATGAGAGATCCAGACTATGGACGAGGCAACTGAAAGCATGGTTGCCACAAGTGCTGGGGGAACCTGGGGAGGGGGTGATGTCTACTCCCGAGGGAGCATTTTCCTTACCTTATCTGCAAGCCAGCCGAGATGCCTGATCTCTCGGCTCCCAGCAATGCCCGTTTTCCCCAGCTGCTCTCTGACCTCCGCGATCACTTGGGTCAGCAGGTCACTAACATTGGAATGGATGGCACTGAACCAGGCCTGGGCAGTGGCTGAGTCCTTGCTCCGTAGGATCACCGTGTGCTTCGCATCTGGAGAGTGGATTTCAAGCTGCCTAGAGAAGAGAGAGAGAAGGGTTAGAATGCTCCCTAGTAGGTCATGCTTTGTCAAGTCCTGGGACACAAAGGTGAATTAAATTCTCTGCTCTCGCTTTCGGACTTTGTCAGCTTTGCCTGGTTTATCTTAATGCTCCCCTCATTTATTCATTCATTCATTCCTTCACTTATTTGTTCATCCACAAACATCCACTGAGAGCTAAGGCACTGGTCTAGATACTGGGGACACAGTTATTCAACCCCCAGATCACCTGAATTAAGGATGTCTGGTTTTCCTGTTATTCAGCTGACTGGCTTATCCATAGTATCATTTCAAGACTTCCAAACTGCGAGCTGATACTAATTTGCTTTACCTCTCAATCCACAGTTTTCCCCTCAGGTCATGGAATACAATATGGAAACTGACATTGGTACAACGTAAGTGTGTGGTTCTTGTGCCACTTTGTCTCCTGTGAATCACAACACTCAGAACACACGACTATTCCAATCCCACAAACCCTCCCTCCAGCCACTCCTGATAGTTACGATGCTCCCCTCATCACTGTCATCCCCAAATCCCCAGCAACCATTAACCTGTCCTTCACGCCATTACTTTTTACACAGCTAATTTGTATTTCAGGGAGAGAAAAAAACCCACATTTATTCATTCATGTATACATCCAAGTAAATATTTTTACATTGATGTCTGCATCAGAAAGAGAGGAATTGGGAAAATTCAAAACTGAATAAGAATGATCCATTTGTTATTTCATCCCTTAATTATTATGCTACCATGCATTGAATGTTTACTATTTACATATGGTTCTCTTAATTTCTCTAGGACTGTTAATTATTAGTCCAATTTAATAGAAGAAAAAAACTACAGTTTGGAGGGAGAGAGAATTTACTCAAGGCCACACAGTGATGCTAGGATTCAAATCTATGTTGGTTAGGCTCCAAATCCCAGGAATTTAGCTACTGTATTACAGTGTCTCTCCTTTAAACGGGACAACATCCCATAGGGGGGGCACTCGTTTTCTTCCACAGCTGTCTGAAGTCTCATTCTCATGCTCAGTAGTGTCCTGAGTTTCAAAATAACAATTTGCAGATCCCCTGAAAATCAGAAGTCCCAACGCAACCTGGCCTCATTAACATTCGAAACCAAACTTTTAGAGCAAGTAAACCTTTTTACTCACAAACTAAAATTGTAGAAAAAGAATGATTTAGAAAGTAGAATGTCTCTGGGGAAGTTTTAGCAAAAATTAGCTTTTTTTGCGGGGGGCGGGGGGGTAAAAAATTTGCAAAACAAGGCTCCTCACAAAGACTCCAAAGGTTTTTGGTTTTGTGTGTGTGTGATAAAACAGGGAATTCTTCAGGTGACATCTGTCCTCAGAAGAAAAAAAATCTCATGCCTTTTGGGCACTTTTCAAAGAAACAGGAGGTAATTCTTGCTTGCAGTTCTCACTCTTCAGTAAAGTTACATAGTCAAATACCAACCAGGGTTCTCAAAAAGCATTCATGTGCTTTTCTTTTTCTCTTTTTTCCTTATTTTAAAGATTTTTACTTTTTTAAAATTTTTTAAAAATTTCTTATTTCTTTTCAGTGTAACAGTATTCATTGTTTTTGCACCACACCCAGTGCTCCATGCAATGCATGCCCTCCATAATACCCACCACCTGGCTCCTCCAACCTCCCACCCCACCGCCCCCCGCCCCTTCAAAACCCTCAGGTTGTTTTTCAGAGTCTCTCATGGTTCACCTCCCCTACTTATTTTTTTTTTTCAAGTAGGCTCCCTGGCCAGCATAGAGCCCAACATGGGGCTTGAACTCATGACACTGAGATCAAGACTTGAGCTGAGATTCAAGAGTTGGACACCTCACTGACTGAGCCACCCAGGCACCCCAATATTTTATTTGTAAATCATCTCTACCCCCACATGGGGCTCAGACCCACAACCCCCAAGATCTAGAGTTGCCTGCTCCGCTGACCGAGCCAGCCAGGTGCCCCTCAGAGTGCTTTTCAATTTATTCTAACATGATCCATTATTCTAGAAATTTAAAACCTGCAACTATTTATTTAAAATATTTTCTTTTGAAGACCCGAGTTTGTTTTTAAACAAATGATGGTTTGGGAAGCCACCACTCCCCAGGTATCACACACACATACACAAATGATATGCCAGCAAGGAAGAAAGGAAACAAAGAACATCTTCTTTGTTGGATTGCCAGCCTGCTCCCAGAGGAAAGCTGACTTGTAAACAAAGGTACAGGTTAATGATACAGAGGCCTGTTTCTCCCAGGCCCTAACAGCCTTTATCATCACTAATTTTTAAGTAAACTTTTGAAGTATAATCTGCAGGCAGAAAAGTGTACAAATTGCACTGCACAAATGTACTTTTGCAAAGGGAATACATTTGTGGAACCGCCACTCAGATCAAGGAACAGAACATGACACGAGGGGTCCCAGAAGTCCCCTTCCTGCCCCCTTTCCAGTTATTACCTCCCCACCCCAAACCAAATCATCCCTTTTTGGGTTTCTATTACCAGAGATCACTTTTATCTCAGCCAAAATGTGTTTGTTTTTGTCTTCACTGGCTGCTGTTGCCTGAAGTATGGGAGGATCTTGGACTATTTCTGGGGCAAACAAGTGCTTTTAGGGGTGGTTCTCAAAGTGATGCCCACCGGCAGCACCACCAACCAGGGAACTTAATTAGAAAAGCAAATCCTCGGATCTAACTCTGAAGCCACTGAATTAGGAATGCTGGGAGTGGGACCCAGGAATCACCCTCCAGGTAAGTTTGATGCAACTCAAGTTTGAGGGAGGTTGCTCTAGGAGTTCATAAAATGCCCCGAGCTTGGTTGGTTGCCAGGGTTTCCAGTGGCCGAAGGGAGCACTGAGATCCTCCAATCAGTCTTAAAATCCCAAAGAAAGAACTCAGAGGACACAATAGAGTGGCCTGTGGCTTTTTATAATTTAAAAAAAAAAAAGGAAAAAGAAAGAAAGATGACAGAAGTTCTCAATCAAAAGTGTTCTTCATGGGACGCCTGGGTGGCTCAGTTGGTTGGACGACTGCCTTCGGCTCAGGTCATGATCCCGGAGACCCGGGATCGAGTCCCGCATCGGGCTCCCAGCTCCACGGGGAGTCTGCTTCTCCCTCTGACCTTCTCCTCGCTCATGCTCTCTCACTGCCTCTCTCTCAAATAAATAAATAAAATCTTTAAAAAAAAAATAAAAAAATAAAAAAAAAAAGTGTTCTTCAGAAACCCTTGAATAGGTTTTTGCTTTTGTTTTGAATCACTTGACTAAATACAGATGATTGGACCCCATTCAGGACCTACTGAGTAGTAGGAACTTCCAGAGGTTGAGGCCTGGGTATTCACTTTAAGTGTTCCATAAATTAGGGGCGCCTGGGTGGCTCAGTCGGTTAAGCGTCTGTTTTTGGCTCAGGTCATGATCTCAGGCCCCTGGGATGGAGCCCCTGCATTGGGCTCCCTGCTCAGCAGGAAGTCTGCTTCTTCCTCTCCCTCTGCCCATACCCCCTGCTTATTCTCTCTCTCTCAAATAAATAAATAAAATCTTTAAAATAAAAAAATAAATGTTCCATAAACTATATTGATTAAAGACCTTGGCAGGCCTCTCTGAACCCAAGTTCAAGTCCCCTGTAAAGCTGTGCGTATAGCAGACTGTTACCAGAAGGCTTCTGGGCGGGCAGTGTATGAGTTATCCATTGCTGAGTAACAACCTCCCCCAGAATTTAGTGGCTGATAGCTGCAAAACATTTATTTCACAGTTTCTGTGGCACGTGAATTGGAGAGTGGCCTAGTTGGGTGGTTCTGGTTCAAGGGCTCTTGTGAGTTTGCAGGCAGGGTGTCAGCGGCAGCTTCGGGCATCTGAAGGCTTGCCTGGGGCTCCACTTCTTCGATGGTGCACTCATCCGGCGGTTGGGGGGGAGGCCTCAGCTCCCCGCAACGTGGGCTTTTCCAGAGGTCAATGAATTTCTTCATGACACAGTAGCTGGTTTCCCCCGGAGAGCAAGAAGGAGTTGCTATTCTTTTTATGACCTGGTCTCAAATACACACACTTTGGCCTAATTTGTCACTGAAGCTCCCTTTACCAAAATGTGATCCTGTGCAATGCACATTTTAGAGCATGAAGAGCTAGAGAAAGAAAGTCCATGATTCCATTCCCGGGCAGTCAGTGTCATCCTTCCTTCTTCAGCAGCCTACTTTCTCACCAATTTAAAGCACACGTGCCAGATGGAAGCTGTGAAGCATGTGGAGTTTGGGGTCAGGATGGCTCTAAAATTTGTTGGCTTCTGAGGCATCACGCAAGTCACTTAATCTCCCTAAGCCTCAATTTCCTTATCTGTAAAATGGCTCAATAAGCTTGCCTCTTAAGATTTTTGGAGAGACCAAATGAGATAACACGTACACGAGCTGTCACAATGCCAAGCTGGTCTTGATCGGTTCTGGTTTGCAACGGATAGTCTTCCCAAACGTGTGCAACACAATGAGAGGGGCCCTGCATGGCAGGGAGAGGCTTCCAGGGTGGGCTTCAGTTCAACTCTTTCCCCAAGTCCAGTGTGGACTTGAAAGAAAATCCAGATGCAGGAAAAACAAAAAAGTAAACAAGGACTATTTCTAACGTTCTGGAATGGAAAAGGAACGATAACTTTGGGAAGAGGCATGCATCTTCTGCAAGATCTTGGATGATTTGGGGTAAACCTGAGAATCCATCCCCTGTTATCCCCTTTACCTCTGTTCTACCTAAAAGAGCCCCATGAGACCCACATTCAGGATGCTGATAGGAATTGGGGTCAAAACTGGAGCTACAAGAATCTGCTAAGGCCCCTTTGTGTTCTCAATGGCTGAACTAACTGGCAACCGTGAGGATGAAAAGAGATGGGGAATTGTTTTAGCTTTCTGACATATTTTGCTGATAACATATACAAAAGAACCATTTTCATATATTTCATGTAACCCATTTTTTAAAAGCAATTTCTTTTTTTTTTTTAAAGATTTTATTTATTTGTCAGAGAGCGAGAGCGAGAGAGCGAGCACAGGCAGACAGAGTGGCAGGCAGAGGCAGAGGGAGAAGCAGGCTCCCCACCGAGCAAGGAGCCCGATGTGGGAATCGATCCCAGAACGCTGGGATCATGACTCGAGGCGAAGGCAGCCGCTCAACCCACTGAGCCACCCAGGCGTCCCTTAAAAGCAATTTTCAACTCCAGCAAGTACTTTGTCGATCTGTAAATGTATGGAAGGAGATAAAGAAATGAAGTAGAAATAGAGGAGGTGAGGCATGCGGAGAGGAAACAAAGGAAAGTAAGAAAAGCCCTAGGGTGGAAATGCTTCTGTGGCTGGGTAGCTGAAGTCATTAAAGTCAGGGGACCCCAAATGCATGAGACAATGGAAGTAAAAGGAGCACAGGGCAGGGGTTCCTGGGGGGCTCAGTCGGACAGGCAGACCAACTCTTGGTTTTAGCTCAAGTCATGATCTCTGAATTGTGAGATCGAGAGCTCCACATGGGGCTGTGTGTTGGGCGCGGAGTTTGCTTAAGATGTTCTCTACCCGCTTCCCTCCACCCCACCTCTCTTAAAAACATAATAATAAATAAAATAAAATCTTAAAAAAAAAGCACAGGGCAGAACAGTGAGAGTAGTGTCCTATCACTGATGTCAAGCTGATTTTTATAAATGCTTGTAAATGTGGACACCATGCTGGGAAATGTATCCAGGTGGGTTCAACGAAGAGGGAAATTAGGTGAAAAGAGGACAAGATTAGAAAGGAGACTTTGCTGTCTCACATTCGGGCTTCTGAATTTTGTTCCCTGTAGCCATTGTGTATTAACTGTATTGGAATGGCAGAGGAGGAGGAAGAGCAAGAGGATCAGGCTGTAGGTTAAAACAACCTTGTCTCAAATCCAAGCTCTGTCACTTATGAATGACACAATCACATCTGGGATTCTGTCTACCCAGTTTCCATTTCCCTTTCTGGCAATAGGCTTTACCCCCATTCTCAGCCTCAGTGGTTTGGGGGCTCAATGGCTTGAGTGTTGTAGATGTGATCTAATTTGCCTCATGGAGATCTGACCCAGGATTTCTGTAGTAGTAACTGTCAAGGAGGTATTTTTTCCTTATCACATCTACTGAGGGGTCAGAGAAAATCATGGATCTACTGAAAGCCATCTTGCCATCAAGAGGGGAGGGTCCGCCTGCAAATGAAGCCAACACATAGGAAAACAAAGCTGAGAGGCCTGGATCCAGCCATACCTGACACACAGCATATCCTTGTACTTTTCTCCTATGTTCCCCTTTTTGCATAAACCTATTTGAATTGGGTTGTCAAATACAACTACGAGTCCTGACTCAGTGACCACAAATAGGTCACATAATGTCTATGAGGCTTGAGTTTCTTTATCCCCTGTACAACGGGGGTGGGATGGTGATGATGATAATGATGATGGAGTGATAATGACGATGATAACGGAAGTGATAATAATAAAACCTTCACGGGGTTACTAGAGCATCAAATTAGATAATAATTGTGAAAGTGCTCTGCGACTTGTAAATCCTGACATTAGCAGGTGCCATGTATGCTTTCAGTATTTTAAGACTCTTCTGTTGGCTCAGTAGCTGGGAAAAGGCACTATATTAGTGAAGACAATGCTTTTGAACTATCAGCCCATATGAGCAAGTTAGTCCTTTCCTAGGTACACCACTAATAAAGAGACAAGGCGTGCATATTGAAACAAAGTCCAAGTAAATCTCTTGAGTTACAAGATGGAGTTGGAAACATGTGGTGATATCTTAATACATGTACACAAAGATATGCTGTGTCTATACGTGAGTTTTCAAGAGAACATGTGGTGTTTAGCATGTGTTGGGTGTCCCTATCCCCAAGAAGCTCACCATGTATATAGCAGGATGAAGAGCATCATTCCAAATTCATGTCTGCCCAGAACCTCAGAATGCGACTGGTTTGGAAACAGAATTTGCAAAGTAATTAAAGCAAGGATGGTGATGACATTCTTCTCTCGCTCATCTACCCACTGAATTAGAGTGGGTCCTAAATCCAAGGACGTGTCATTGTAAGAGACAGAAAAGACATGGAGACAGAGAATAAGGCGATGTGAAGATGGCCATAGAGCCTGGAGTGATGCGTCCACAGTCAACAACTGCCAAAGATCAGCAAGCACCGGAAGCTAGGACAGAGGCATGGGATGGTTTCTCCCTCAAAGCTTCTGGAGGGAACAGCCCCGCCAACTCCTTGGTTTCACACGTCCGGCCTCCAAAACGGAGAGAGAGTGCATTTCTGTTGTTTAAGCTTCCCAGTTAGTGCCCACTTTGTCACGGTGGTCTTAGAAAACTCATACGCGGCGCACCCATCTTTTTGCGCATAGTTGAATGGCAACTGCGTTAATGTGTGAAACACGGAGGTACTGAAAAGTAACTCGGAAGATGCAGACCACTTAGGGCTATGGCAATCGTGCTTCCACTTCAATGGAACGTGGGAGTTAAAAAGTTTTCTCCTTGGCAAAAACAAAAACAAAAAAAACCCAAAACACCAAAAAATACCCTTACCCCCACCCACCAACATTCAATTCTACAACCAGAAAGAAAAAGGAAACCCTCCTGAAACCCCTGCTCAGTAAATCAGAGTGCCTTCTACTTCCCTCTTGGCATTTAAAAAAAAAAAGAAAGAAAGAAAAGAAAAATCTAGACAAGCTCCTTGCGAGCTGATGAGTCCTACATTCCTGGAGCCGGGAAAGAGGAGGGAGCACCTCCAGGAGCCATAAAGTTAGGACGGTTGATTGGAGCTATTTTCAGCAGGACAGTCTTTTATGACTCCTATTTCGTTCCCGCGTTGAACTGACCACTGCGTGACGAACTGTATTTATCTGTAGTTCGGCGATACAGTTCTTCTAACTCTCCGCTGAACAGAAATATTGAGGGCAATGCCACAGCTGTGTTTGCTCTCACACTCCACCACAGTTATGTAAATACTGCCTATGGAACTATTTCTGATAAAGGCCCATACCAACCCCGAGGAATTACACGCTCGCTCGAGACGTCTGCCAAGTTGAGCAGTTTCGATCCAGCTTGGCACAGCCCGCGAATGATATCACAGCTTCTCAGAGACCATTTGGCAAACGCCGCAATAAAAGAGTCATGTTCTTACCCTCTTCCTCTTTTAAAGGCTCCCGCTGAGACGAATAATATTTCCCAGAATTCTCTGCTCCCCTGTTCGGAGACGTGAGGCCGCCACGTAAAATTTGCAGCCTCCCGCCACAAGACTGAGGAGTAAAACCTGCAGCCTGGCAACAAAGGCGTCACGTGACCTTTCCCCTCCAATGGGAGGCTGGAGAAAACACCGACGACGAAGGTAGCTCTGAAGAGAAGGCCTGCGGGCTTGCCGCCGCCATTGGGAGTGGAGGGGAATTCAAACCACATGGTTCCTGGTCATTCTGGTTGCTCCCAGTTCCACGCATCTGTGATTCCCAAGGCTGATACAAAAGATTTCCTCACAGACAAATATAGGGCACGCCATGAATACTATCTCTAGATAGTTGAATTTTGAGGTATTTTTATTCCCATCTTTCTGTTTTTCCTGCATTTCTAAATTTTTTGCAATATAATCAGACAGATAAGAGGGGGAAAGTTTAAGAAAAGGAATGTTGGCATACCTTTTTCACTAGGGAAAATATCTTTAGGTGAACAAGAAAACACTACAGAAAAAAGTTAGAAAAAATTTAGAATCTTTTCTTAAATCCTCAAATTGGTTGTTAACTAAAAAGACTTCAAAAGAAAGAGATAAGAGATCTATATTTACAATATTCATAATGAGGAGAAGAACCTGTCCTGTGGGGATGAAAACTCCACCACCAAAGATGTTCACTTTCCTCATTTTGTTCCTTCCACCAGCCTGTGAGGTGAATGGTATTAGTGTGTCAACTTTACAGATGAGGAGATGGTCCCTCAGGGGGGCTAACTTGTTCAACCTTCCCGTAAGTAAGAGGAAAAGCTGGAACTGGATCCCTAGCACGTGACTACACAGCCTGTGTCTTAATCATCAGCTCCACTGAGCAGGATGTTTGCAAAATGTGGTTTGTTGCTTAAGAGGGTAGAGAACATTTCTCCTCTTGGTTGCTGCTCAGCATCTTTCAGACACCCTTCCTGTGTATTTGGAAAGTTTTCAAAATTATGAGTTGTGCTTCCCCATGCTAGAAGCCAGAATTCGAGTTCCCCATCTTTCCTGCTGGTGGGGCTCAGAGCCCCTCACTCAAAATGGCAAGGAGGCACCATGAGAAAGTGGTTGTGTATGGAAACCATCTTTTGGCAAATATGGCGGCCAAGGCATCCAGCTCTAACTGGCAGCAGCGACAGATCTTGGCCAGTCCCGAGCTGTTACTGGTGCAAGCTGAGGCAGTTGCCTAACTGTGGCATGGTTGTTAGATGGCAGCAACAGTGGGATTTCTTCTAGAATGGCATTCACAATGCAAATGGGCGTTGAGCTTAGCCTGCCTCTCTGAACTCTTTGGGAAATAGGTGACCACTCTCATATCCCCAGCCAGAGTTGATTCTATTGCCTGAAACTACAATCCCCTGATAAGAATGCAGATTTCGGAATCTCGTTGCCATCATGGGGGCTACTGAGATCACGTAAGGAATATGTCAAGTGTGAGCACTGAATAGAAAAGGAGCCAGAAAAGGTGTTCTGCTATTTTTCACAAAATCCCATTTCAAAAACAGGTCATGCGTGATGTAGTAGTATTCTGCTAGGCTCGGCGGGAACCTGACAGTATCTCTCATGTTGGATAGCTTTCAGTTTTTTGGTAACACATAAATTTACAAAATATGTGAAGAATTTCAGCACTTTGACTTTCCTAGAGGAATGATATCATTATCAAAGTTTTAGGAGACGAGTCAGCTAATGTCAAACTACAGAAACATTTTGTTTTTCCACTACTGACTTCATCTGTACCTCACAGAATATTCTATGATTTGACCTTGCTCAACTGATTTTTTTTAAGCCATTTAAATATACAATGTGCTATGCGGGTCAAAAAAATTTATATTCATCTCTAGATTCTTAATATCCTACACTGACAGCATAAATAGTCCATCCCAGAGTCCAGTCCAGAGCAAAGCATTTGCAGTCTGAACATCAATTTTTGCTTCTTTTGAATTAGAATTATTTGGGGCTGGAGCTAGCAAATAAAAATATAGGAAGCCCCGCTAAATTTGAATTTCAAGTAAATCACGAACAGTTTTTAGTGTTAAGTATGTCTTACGCAATACCTAGTGGCAGAAGTGGTATAAAGCACAGGGATTAGAAAGTGCATAGAAGGGGCACCTGGGTGGCTCAGTGGGTTAAGCCTCTGCCTTCGGCTCAGGTCATGATCTCAGGGTCCTGGGATCAAGTCCAGCATCGGGCTCTCTGCTCAGCAGGGAGCCTGCTTCTCTCTCTCTCTCTCTCTCTCTCTGCCTGCCTCTCTGTCTACTGTGATCTCTGTCAAATAAATAAATAAAAACCTAAAAAAAAAAAAAGAAAGTGCATAGAAAATAAAACTGATAATTTTCATGATGGATTAGCTCTGAGGGATGTGGAAGAGGGGAGTGTCAAGGAGTTTTCCAGCTTAGCTGAATGAAGGACAGTGTCTGTTACTAAGATAAAAAATTGAAAATGGTTCAGATTGGGCAAGAAACACGAGTTTGGGTAAATTTCTCCGTTTTCACTAGGTATCTTGTAATAACCTCAAACTTGTAATATATATATAGACCAGCTACGCCCCAAGAGTCTGTCTCTTCTACGGTTATTTTATTTTCATGGAATCAACATCTTCCCCAATAATCCAGGTTGGATGACCCAATCATTCTTGATGTCTCCTGTCCTCTTCTCCCAGGATCCATTTAGTCTCCAAGTTTTATCAATATTACACTGGTGGTATCTCCCTTTCAAAAGAGATGGCCAGACTGTAAATCAGCAAGTTTTCACAGCAGAGCTTGGGTAAGCGCTAGTCTAGGATGGGATATAAGGTTTACTTTGTAGGCCAGCTTTCATCAAACGGTAACAGTTGCCTGAAATGATATTAAAGAGAGCCTGACGTCTCATTCTAGACTCAACGAGAAAAAGGAGCATCATCATATACTGACATCTGACATGGGAGTGGGGACTGGCAGCACTCATGTTGTCTAGTTGATATTTCCAGAAAGTGTTTTGAAATGTAGCTCTCACATGTAGCTCCCCATTACCCCAAGCTTGGAGAGAGTCATGGCTTTCCGTCATCCAACAGTTTCTCTTTCAAGGCTTATCCCTTTAGAGTTTATCTCTCCCTCCAAACCGTAAATTCTCTGAAGGTATGATATGTATTATGTTAATATCCCCCTGTTGCCTGACACACAGAGGGGCATAACCCATAAGCTTCTTTCTTTCTTTCTCTCTTTATTTTTATTTATTTATTTTTTAATCCAGAAGTTTCTCCTGGGCTAAGTGAACGGATGGCTCTATTACTAAAAGTTTGTCCAGACTCAATGGTGGCTCCCTTTCTAACTTTTTTTTTTTTTTTAAGATTGATTGATTGATTGATTGATTTGACAGACAGAGATCACAAGTAGGCAGAGAGGCAGGCAGAGAGAGAGGGAAGCAGGCTCCCCACCGGGCAGAAAGCCCGATGCGGGGCTCAATCCCAGGACTCTGAGATCATGACCTGAGCCGAAGGCAGAGGCTTTAACTCACTGAGCCACCCAAGCACCCTCCCCCTTTCTAACTTCTTGTTAAGGTTCTATAACCACATCCCTTTATATTGTGTTTTCACCTTACTACATGTTAACCCTTTCAGTATTGAATAATTAAATTTAATTCTATGGTACAAAGTGCTTCAATTTTAAATCACAAGATTTATTTACTATAGCTAAGTAAGTAAAATCAAACATGTTTTAATGTCCCGGAAGGGTAGTTTCCACAGATGATGTACAACAGTCAATTCTGAAGCATTTAGTTAATTTCGCATTACCTTGTTTATCAGACAATTTGTCATACGTAATTTTCTTGGGCTAAAGTAATCGATTTGTGATCTTGCCAACCTTATCCAGGTTGGACGTAAATGCAGACCGACTTGCAACTGTGTAAATCAGGGTCAAAAGATGACACAAGATTAACACAACAAGGAATACTTCTATCTGAGAGGTAAGAACAGGAGTGGATGCCCTTTAAGTCATTTCTGTGGGATGCTTGGACAAAATTACAAGATGGCTTGTCATTCGTTAATCAATTATTTTGAGTGCCTGGCACCTAGCCGTGGAACGAGGCACACGAAGGGAAGGGAGCTGAACACAGCTATGGTTTCTGTGGTTCCTGAGATTCTATCTAGTCTAGCCATCTTTGGACAAGCACACACTTTAAGTTTTCAAATAACATGAAAAATTCCTACCATGAGAGAATAATTTGTATCTGTTTTAGGAACAATCTTTTATTCAGTTCTTAATAAACTAAGCAGTAGTTCACCACCGTGATGTCCACAGCTGCCTATACATAGTATTGGTACTTCACCAAAGCCAAAATATTGCTCATCTGTTCTGTTTTAATTTCTACTAAGTCTTTCTATTTAAGGGGGGAGGAGAAGAAAAGGGGAGAAGGACAAAAGCACTGTATCTCCCCGTCCCTATACAGAGAAAGATGTCACTGGCGGAAGGCCATGAAGCCATTACTATCTTTCCACAAGGATTCTTAGTAGCCACTGTTCAGCAGAGAAGAGGGCCCCATGAGAACGGTAAAGACGAGGGAAAAGCTGGTTGAAATGAGAAGGATCTGAAAAGGATCTACACCACACGAAGGGACTAGAATAGCCACAGAACTGGGGTTCAGAAAAGTGGAAAAGACCATGGGCAATTTTAGTTAGCAAGGGAGCACTAGAGGAAGAGGAAAAGCAGAAACCAAAATGCGCCAGTTAAATGGATGAACAAAAGAATGATCAAAGACTGAATTAGCAATCCAGAAAGAATTCAGAGGTCATTTAACCCAAATACTAATTTCAAAGGTGAAAAATCTCCAGGAGGAGAAGTGATTTGTTTATCTGTGGGCACACGTGCAGGTAGTAGAATTACTGAACCTGGAATCCAGAATTCCTAAGAACGATGTTTATTCAAGATCAGAGGATGGGCACAGAGAGCTCACATGCTGGAGACCACCTTACCTTTCTCTTACAGTCTTCCAGAGGGCTGGTCCTGAATTTGGGGCCAATACCTCTTTCTGCATTTGAAACAGTCACTGTAATACTTTGTAGATATTTCACTGTCAAAGTATTTATAGAAATGACAGCTTTATAATTATTTTCTCTGTGAAGTCTTTGCTCAAAGACATGTTCACCTCTTTTGTAGATAGCAATAATCATTTCATTACTTGAAGGATTTAAACAAGCACAAACAAATCAGCTACCCACAAAATTGCTATGTTAAAAAAAATCTGTATCTGAACTATCTAGACAAGTTTTAAATTGTCATGCAATTCTGTACTGGTTACAAGAGAGGGTGAAAATCAGAATAATGCTAATGATCATCCCAAGTTTCAAAAGGTCACGCTACATGAAATTCAATCTTCTTCATTCTTACAGTAAATGCCACGGTGCCAAACAAGTTGGGAAGAGAGTCAATCTCTCCTTGAAGGAGCAAGCTGTGGGTTAGGTTTGTTTAATTTTGTTTTGACTTTATTAGTTTTTTTTTCCCCCTTAAAGAAAATATGTGTTAAAACAGTAGAACAGAAAAGTTGTTACCCATGAAGGAAATTTACTTAAAGCTTCTACTTCTTGACATGGAAGTGCATGGGGAGGAAGAAAGGGGGGGCACGCCATGGAGGGGAGAGGAGAGTGCCCTGATTCTGTGGTTGCTACGTGGAACAGATGAGCTCCTGGGCTGCTCTGATGCCTGCCTCTGCCTATAGCATTCCAAGTATGTGTTCCCTCCAGATGTGCAAGTCAACTGATTGAACTTTCTATTTTCAGCTTTGTAACCCTGGGCAATCTGCATGAGGGCTGCTTATCAATTAGCCTGGACTGATCTAATATATATATATTTATTTCAAGATTTCAATATATCCCCTCAAAAAAAAAACCAAAAAACCCTAAAAGAAACCAGATGCTTACGTGCGGCAAGTACCCATAACCTTAATCACATCTGAATTACTCATTCAAAAATATTTATTGAACGCTTACTCTCGGCCGGGCCGTCTGCTAGGTGCTAGGGACACTGAGTCCAACAATGTAGCCATGGCCTTCAAGGAGCTTATTGTCCATGGGGCGGAAGGGATGTGCTAGCAGAGAAGAACCCAGTGATCACCCTCCAGGAGAGGCCATGTAGGACAGTGGTTAGAACGTCATTAATGGAGTCAGTTGGCTATGGTCTGTGCACTGCCTATGAGCTGACCATCCTTGAGTGAATACCTCAACCTCTCTGCATCCTAGTTTCTTCATCTACAAACAGGAGTGGGCTGAGTTCTAACAAATATAACCCCTGGAACAGTGACGATCCTAAAGCTTAATTATTTTAAACATTTTTTATTTAAATTCAATCTAGTTATCATATAGTGTATTATTAGTTTCGGGGTAGAAATGAGTGATTCATCAGTTGCATACAACACCCAGTGCTCGTTACATCAAGAGCCCTCCTTAACGCCCACCACCCAGTTACCCCATTCCCCACCCACCTCCCCTCCAAAAACTTTCAGTTTGTTTTCTAGAGTTATGAGTTTCTTATGGTTTGCCTCCTGTTTTTATCTTGCTCTATTTTTCTTTGCTTTTGAAGGAAGGGGATAAGTTGGTTAATTCAAAAAGGAGGAGTAGCCAAGGGGAGTATCCCAGGGAGAGGGGCAGTCTGAGCAAAGGACAGAAGGGGAAAATTGCATTGTACATTATGGAAACTGCGTATAGTACTTTAATGGCTCAGACGAAATTTAGGGGAGAGGGAGGCAAGGAAGTAGGAACAGAAACAGGGGTGAGTCCAGAGAGGACACACTGACAGAATTTCATTTAAGCAAGTGACATGATCAAGCTGTATTTTAGTGAGGTCACGCTGGGAAGATGGGATTGGAGGGGACAGAGACTGGAGGCATGGAGACTTTCTAGGACATCTTTGAAGGGAAAGGGGTGGCAGCAGTAGAAATGCAAAGGAAAGACCACTTTAGATATTAAAGGTTAAACTACAGCAGAGTAAGAAGAGCATTCTATTCTATTCGATTGTGATCATCTGATTTACGAATACTTTGATATACTTAATACAAAGATTGAATTAATTAATACTGAATCTTATCTTTGTATCTTTGGGAAAACGTTTCCTCCAAATATTGAATTCGAAAATACCCAGGCATGGATGCAGGAGTCTGCGAGGCATGGGAGGAGGCAGTGGGATACAAAGATAAGTTGGATGGAATCCAAGCCATTTATAGCCTAGTGAGGGGGATGGTACCAAAATAATTATAACACAGGGCACAACAGGTGTGCCATCAAAGAAACACACAGTATCCAAGGGAGGCATGTTGGAGAGTAAGGATCAGGAAATAGCTCAGGAAGAGAAAGGCATTTGAGATGGGGCTCTGGAATAAGAGGATTTTGACAGGTGGGGAAGGAAGGGGGGGCATTCCGGTTTGTGGGGACCACCCATGACCAAGGACAGAGATGATAAGGGTATTTAAGAATAGCAAATAGCCCAGTTTTTCTGGAAAACTATTTCTATAACTGCACTTATTTTTTTTTTAACAGTGTTGCTGAGATCTAACTGACATACAATGAAATGTACTTTCAGTAGCAGTAGGTTATATGCACACCCGCCATGATGACTCTGCTTCCCTCCTTTTCTCTTACAGCTCAGTTTGCATGATCTAGAATTTCAACAAACGGAATCATTTAGTGTATATTCCTTTTTCCTACACAATATAATTATTTTGAGATTCATAAGTGTTGTAGCATGTATCAGGAGTTCATTCCCTTTTGTGACCAAGTAGTAACCAATGTACAATACACCCCTGTTGATTTCTCCATGCACTTCTGGATAGACATGTGGGTTCCTCCTAGTTTTGGGTTATTACAAATAATGGTGCTGGGAACATCTGTGTTTTTTTTATGGACACATGCTTTCATTTCTCTTGGGTAGACAGCTAGAAGTAGAATCGCTGATTCATACTGTAGGTAGGTGTATGTGTTTAACATTTTAAGGAATTACACAACTGCATATCAAAGTGGTTGTAACAGGATGCCTGGATGGCTCAGTCAGTTAGGTGGCCGGCTCTTGATTTCAGCTAAGGTCATGGTCTTGGGGTCATGGGACCCAGCCTCAGGGTGGGTTCCAGGCTCAGCTAGAGTCTGCTTAAGAATCATTCTTTCCCTCTTCCTCTGCACCTCCCCCACTCATGCTTTCACTCTTTCTCTTTCAAATGACTAATAAAATCTTTTTTTTTTAAGTGGTTGTACAATTTTTCACTCCCATTCAGTAGTGGATGGAGGTTCTAATTCTTCCACATCCTTGTCAACACTTGATATGATCAGTGTTTTTAATTTTAGCCAAATTTAACTGTCCTCTCTGGACTCACCCCGTATCACACTGTGGTTTTACTTTTCGCGTCTGTAATGACTGACGATGTGTATCTTCTCTTGTGCTTATTTCCTATCCAGCTATCTTCTGTGGTGAACAATATTTTCTCCCAGTCTGTGGCTTGTGTTTTCATTCTCTTAAAAAAAAGCTTTAATTTTCATGAAATCCAATTTATCAACATTTCTTTATGGATTGTGATTTGAGTGATATATAGAACCTCTGATTGATCCAAATCCACAAAAGCTTTCTCTTATGTCTTCTTCTAGAAGTTTTATAGTTTTAGGTTTTACATTTAAATTGATGACACATTTAAACTAGTATTTGTATAAGGTATAAGGCATGGATTGGAAGCTCATTTTTAATTTTTTTTTTGCATTTGAATACCCTATTTTTGCCACACCACTCACAATAAAGACTATTCTTCCTCTACTGAATTGCCTCTGTATTTCTCTTGAAAAATCAGTTGCGCACCTATGCAGGAGTCTTTTCCCAGACTCCATATTATGTTCTGTAGACCAATTATCTCAATGTCAGTATCCCACTTTTTTGATGACTGTAAACTTTATAAAAACTCTTGAATGGTATGGTGTGAACTGTCCAACTTTGTTTTCTTCAAAGCTGTTTGGCTATTTCTATATCCATATTCTATTTGCATTTCCATATGAATTTTTTAATCCATTTTCCAATTTCTGTAGAAAAACTTGTAGTGATTTTGATGACTGTGGCGATGCCCCCACAGATCAATGAGGAGAGAGCTGTCTTCTTAACAAGAGTCGTTCTTTTCTGTAGGCCCATATTTCTATTTGCCATCATTTTCTTTCTGCCTGAAGGACTTTCTTTAGCTCCTGTTGTATATGCCTGCAGGTAACCAGCTCTTTCAGCTTTTGCATGTCAGAAGAAATCTTTATTTCACCTTAATTTTGGAAAGGTATTTTCATTAGACATAGAATTCTAACTGGACAGTTGTTTTTTTTTCCTTTCAGTACATGGAAAAATCTTGCTTGACTTTCTCATTTGCACTGCTTCTAAAGAGAAATAAGTTGCTGTCTTGGTTGACTCAGGCTGCTATCACAGGATGCCATGGACTGGGTGGCTTATAAACATGAATTTATGGCTCATAGTTCTGCATACTGGGAGGTCCAAGTCAAGGATCCTGCAGTCCATGTCTGGTGAGAAGACATGGTGGAAGGGACCAGGAGTTTCTAGGATCTCTTTAAAAGGGCAGTAACCCCATCATGAGGGCTCCACCTTCACGACCTAAACACCTCCCCGAGGTCTCACCTCCTAAATTCGGTTCCAATATGTGAATACAGCGGGTGGGGGCAGGGGGACACAAACATTCATCTAGAGCAGTTGCCCTTTCTTTGTTCCTTTTTAATGTAATGTGTCTTTTTTCTTTGGCAGCTTTTAAGTTTTTCATCACTGGTGTTGAGCAATAATAACATGCCATGGTGTCACTTTCTCCGTGTTTCTTGTATATAGAGTTTATTGAGCTTCGATGGATTTGTGGGTTTGTTGTTTTGATCCAGTTGGGACAGTTATCAGCCAGTTATCAGTTTTTCTTTCAAAGTTTTTCTTCCTCTGCCCACTTTGAGGAGCCAACCATAGGTATATTAGGCTGCTTGAATTTGTACCATATCTCACCGATTCTCTATTCATGTCTTTATGTATTTTTTTTAATTTTTTTAAAAGATTTTATTTATTTATTTATTTGTCAGAGACAGAGGGAGAGAGAGCGAGCGAGCACAGGCAGACAGAGTGGCAGGCAGAGGCAGAGGGAGAAGCAGGCTCCCTGCCGAGCAAGGAGCCCGATGTGGGACTCGATCCCAGGACGCTGGGATCATGACCTGAGCCGAAGGCAGCCGCTTAACCGACTGAGCCACCCAGGCGTCCCTCTTTATGTATTTTTTTTAAAGATTATTTATTTGACAGAGAGAGACAGAGAGCAGGAACACAAGCAGGGGTAGTGGGAGAGGGAGAAGCAGGTTTCCCGCTGAGCAGGGAACCTGACATGGGACTTGATCCCAGGACCCTGAGATCATGACCTGAGCTGTAGGCAGATGCTTAATGACTAACCCACCCAGGTGCCCCTCTGCATTTCTTTAAAAAATTATCTTCTCTGTTTCACTATGAACAGTTTCTGTTACTGGGTCTCTTCTGTTATTAATATCATCCGATGTGTTTTTCATTTCACACAATGTAGTTTTCATCTCCAGGAGCTTGACTTGGATCTTTTTTGTATCTTTCAAGTCTTTGGCTAGCTTTTTGAAGGCATGGAATACAGTTACATGAACTTTTTTAATGTCCTTGTTGGCTAACCCTAATATCTGGGTCATTTCTTGGTCAATTTCAATGGACTGGTTCTCCTCTTCATCAGGAAACATATTTTTCCTACTTCATTGCATGCCTGTTCATGTTTTAGTAGATGCCAGAAATTACGAATCTTAACTTGTTGAGCGCTGGTTACGTTTATAGTCCTAAAAATATTCTTGAGAGTTTTGTGTTTGTTTTATTTTGCTTTTTTCCAGGACACAGTTAAGTTACTTGGAAACAATTTGATCTTTTCAGGTGTTGTCTGTAAGGCTTGTTAGGCAGAACTGGGGTGGTGTTCCACCTAGGATGAATTCTCTCCCTCTATGCATTCTATACTCTGTGTACTCCTGTGAATCCTGACATTTTCCAGTCCCACCTCAGGACAGGCATTATTCTTGGCCTTAGGTGAGTGCTGAGCAATGTTACCTCTAATCCTTTGGGGGTAGTTTTCCCCTTGGTCTCTCGAAGTTTGCTCACATGCCTGATCAGTACTCCACTGACCTTGAGGGGGGAGGGTCCTCTTTAAATCTCCAGATTCCTCTCTGTGCAGCTCTCTCCTCTCTACCACCTGTCTTGTGGGGGCTTGCTGTGCTGATCTTCCTGGACTCTCTTCTCCCTGTCTTCCCAACTTAGGGGGCCTTTTAAGCTCCACTGGGGTGCTCTGTCCCTATGCCATTGCCTGAAAACTCTCAAGGCAGAAAGCTAGGGCAATCTCAGGGACTGCCTTGTTTCCCATGTCTCAGGAACCACTGCCTGAAATCCAAGGTCTCGAGAACACATTTCACCTGCTTTTTGGATGTTTCAGGTAGGAGAGAGGATAAATCAACTTCCTGTTACTCCGTCTTGCTCAGAGTGGAAGTCTTGTACCTTGCCCAATAATATAAGTCTTTAAGATAAAGTCTTTTCAGCATGATAGTCTTCATAATGAAGGCATTATGGCATTCACCATCACTGATGTATGAAGGGACAGATTAGACTGTCTTCACTTCATGTCAGTTCAAAGGCCTTTATAAAGATGAATATTATTATAATATAATATAATATAATATAATATAATATAATATAATATAATGGCATTTATAAAGTTTATAAAGATGAATCTACCCAAAACCGGCTCTGCCTCCCTGGCCTCAGTTTCTAGATACAGCAAACAACTTTAGAAGGAACCAATTATAGGGCTTGCATATTATCCATGCTTTTAGCATTCCCTCTTTGTGAATGGCACCTGCCAACACCATCGCTAATTATGCATAAAAGACAGCTGGAGGGAATAAGAAACTCGAGTCACAGGATTTTGCTAATTTTAAGCAGCCCTTAGGCTTAAACTTAGGGGCAGAAGTTGAAACTCTAGAGGGAAAGGCTTTATGCTGATGAGCTGTTGACTTCTCTAGTTCATGCTACTGTTCTGCTCCGGTAACCAGGACAGAAAGCTGGCTCTACTTCAGACAGGAGGAGATAAAGCTGTAAATGCTGCCCCCCCTCCCGAGGATCTGAGGGAACAAAACAGGCTGGGGTAAGGTACAAGGTTGAGGACATCGAGGAGCTGGATTACATAGAGCCATCTCCACGGTGCTTCCAATTTTGAGATGAGCATTTCATAAAAGTCATTCGAAGCAATATGTTGACCTTTCAGGAGTTGGAGCAGCTGACATTTTGCCTGGATCTCAGCCAGGGTGGGTGCTATTCTAAACGAGAAATCAGTTATCCCATCTGCACTGAAGGAACTTTTCTTGATCATTTGTTAAAGCTTTATTTCCAAGGCACTGAGTGAATTTAATTTTCCCATCACCATCCCCTCCTCAATAAATTCCTCACACCTGTGGATTCGCTAGGAAATTAAATTTCAGCTCTGGAAAACAAACCAGAAAAAAAGGACATTTGACTAACGGAGGAGAGATTAGTTTTGGGAGAGCCCAGTGATCGAGTCAACATGAAAGTGCCTCTCAAACTGTAATGAGACGGACTATATTAAAATGCAGATTGTGGTTCAACAGGCCTGGAGTGGGGCCCGAGAGTCAGTGTTTCTCACAAGACCTCATGCTAAGCTTTGCTGCTGGTTGTCTCTGTAGCATGCTTTGAGTCGCAAGGAGCTGGAAGATACTGAGACCTCGTTCGTGTTTTATTTTTCCACTAAGTCACTGTTATTACCTGGGAACCTTCTCCACTGAGCTTCCGTTTATTCTGATATAAACTGTTCTCGAAGGTTCCTTCCAGATCCTAAGAATGTGTCATGTTCCTGAAAGTACAGCTCTAGCTTCCCTGTACGTGTGAATGCTCGCATGCTATTGGCAGATGTGCCTTGAGCACCTACTGTGTGTCAAGCCCTGAATAAGGTCCTGGCTAGTCACGTATGCACCAGATCAAAACCCTGCACTAAGAAATCAGTTCAGAAAGAGAAGCAAGCAATGAGAATGTGATGCCACGCATGCTCTCAAGCTGTTTCAGCAATGGCTGTAAGAGGACACAGACGTCTGAGAATCTCTCTGTGTTCTGGAAAGCAGGTAGGAGGGGATGTCCACCCTCCAGCGGTTCTCGGACCTCAGTGTGCATCAGAATCACCTGTGAGGCTTGTCGAACTACACATCACTGGGTCCCACCCACACACCTCTGAGAATTTGTATTTCTAACAAATTTCCAGTTGATGCTGATGCCTCCGGTCTGGCATCACACTATGAGAAACACTGTTCTGGACTTCCAACACACACCAACGAATGGAACAGGGTTTTTGCTTTGGAATGGACGACTGGGAGGGGTCACAGCTCAATGGAGGAAACGGGCTTTCCTTCCCTCACCACATATGGAATGGTTAGGGTAACACTGGGAGGGGTGGGGGGGGTACAGTCATCATACTGTGCTGCGTGAGCTCTGGAGTCAGAAAGGGCTGGGCTCAAATCCCAGTCCTGTCACTTTACTGCTTGGTCTCAGTATAGACAGCAAGGGCCCCCCCTCCCCAAAAAAGGTTGGGGTTTCTCAGAATAACAACAGCAGTGATTCTGTCTGGAGGGAGGGAGCCAGAAAAGACTGCCCAGAGCAGATAATACCTGTGTGATGATTTGAGGACGACTGATAGCTTGAGAAATAATCTGTTAGGAGTTAGCAGGCAGGGAGGTAAGTAGATATTCTAAGAAGAAGGGTCACCACGGTGTCAAAATTACACAGTGCTCTAGTCGCTAAGTACTTTCCAGTATGTGTGCATATATTATGGCTTTGGGAATAGAATCAAATTTAAGATTCCTCGAGAGACACTAGGTCTTTAAAGGAGTCCAATGTATGAGTCCTCTGTGAAGTCAAAAGCAAGACAGGCTTTAGTGCTAAGTGCACAATGAACACAGACACGGAAGTCCTGGGTCTGCCTCCTAAGAGTTAGTTCTGCGACATCTTCAGTTCATGTACGTGTGACCATTCCATTTCTATCAACCCTACAATGCACCTACCATAAAGGGCATTCTACAAATGAGAAGACTGAGCCCCGAAGGACTAGATAAAATGCCCAAGGTTCTTAACTAGTAAATACTGGCTAAACCAGTATTTGACCTCAAGTCTATTGGATCAAGTTTTATGCTTTGGGATTTTTTGCTTTTGTTTGATTATTTTAAAAGAGGATTTTCTATATGCTACCTAATGATTAGACACAATGAGAAAATCTGTTAAAACTGTAGAATTCTAAGCTCTTTCTACAGAGGTTCCCATTCTGTGGGTCTGAGATGGGTCCAGCAATCTATTTATTTATTTATTTTTAATTAACATATAATGTATGATTAGCCCTAGAAGGAATCTGTATTTTTAATCACTGACTGCCCCCACCCTCATCCTTGCCACTATATAAATTTGGGGAAATTTGCAAAGTATCATTACCTGCTGTAGTGGGTTGAATAATGTCCCCCCCCCCAAATTCATATCTACCTAGGACCTCAAGGCGACCCCTTACTTAAAATTGGGTCCTTACAGATGTAATTAGTTAAGACGAGCTCATCAAGGATTAGGGTAGCCCTAAATCCAATGACTAGTATTCTTATAAGACAAGGATACAGGGTGCCTGGATGGCTCAGTCAGTTAAGCATCTGACTCTTGATTTTGGTTCATGTCATGATCTCAGGGCTGTGAGATCGAGCCCTGTGTCAGGCTCCACGCTGGGTGTGGAGCCTGCTTAAGATTCTCTCTCTCCCTCTGCCCCTCCTTCCCCATTCATGCCTGCATGTTTTCTCTCTCCCTCTCTCTTACTCTTGCTCTCTCTCTCTCAAAATAAAAGAAAAAAAAAAAGGAAACAGAGATACACACAAAGACAAAGTTAGTAAAGACATACAAAGATTGGAGTGCTGTAACCAGCTGTAAGTCAAGGATTGCTGGGAGCCGCCAGAAATGTGAGAAGCAAGGAAGAATTCTTCCCTAGATCCTTTGGGAAGAGTAGACTACATCTCTCCAGAACTCTGAGAGAGTAAATTTCTGTTGTTTTAAGACTCAGTTTTTAGTAATTTCTTATTACAGGCCTAGGAAACAAATACATTTGCCTTCTGGAGATTTCAGGGAAGTAATTGTCTTAAATTAACATTCTGACATGGAACTCTGGTAACAATGGTTGCTTCTCGGGAGGAGAACCAGGTGGCATGGACAGAGGAATTAAAAGGGGACTTATTTTTCTCTAAATGTCCTTTTGTGCATAGTAAACTGCATGTATGTATTAACTATTGAAAAAATAAAAGAACAAATAAATAAATCATTAACTATTTTAAAGTGATGCCCTAGAGCAACACACTTGAGACCAGAGCCATGAAGTGTACTTTTTTCTTGCACTCCATCAAAGAAAGAAATCCTTTTAAAACCATTTGACATGAAGGGCTCATTCCAGAGTGATTTCCAGAGTCCATCTTGGGGTCAGGGTAACAAAGCTACCGAGTGGAGAGTCTTGTACAATGAGAACAGAAGCTCTTGAAGGTGACACAGAACTCTGGCAAGACATGAAAGATCAGAATCATGTATTTGTTAGGATGAAAATGGGGGACCCAACTGCCACTCCTTTATGTTCAAGAACACACTCCAAGAGATAAAATGACCTAAATCACATAACACACACATAACGTCATGAGTATGAGAGCCACGGGATCATTCCTTCTGTTCAGTGTAATATTTCTTGGGCACTTTCTGTGTGCTAACCACCAGAAATATCAATGCATCAGGTGCCTTCCTGGGCCTGTCCTGGGCTTGTCGGTCCTCAAATCCATTCTTTGCACTTTCCCTGACTTTGCTTAATATCACGAAGGGATGTGTACTTGAGGCTTCTGTGTCACATGGCTTCTGCCCATAGGAGACACTGGGGGAGACCAGAGGGCAAGAGGGAGGGAAAACTCAAGCTGGCTTCTCAGCTCATCTTTGACCATTATAAAAAATGCACCTCCCCCCACCCCCAAAAAAAACCCAAATAAAAATAAAAATAAAATGCCCAGAGTAGTTTGTTTTTCCGGTTGGATGCTGACAGAAATGTCTCTGCCGGCTGGATTTGTATTTCCTTTGGCTGTAGGCCATCCTCTCTGCTTGGGCTATGCGGGTCAACGCGGGGACAGCTGGACAGTCTGGAGGAGCACGCATCTGCCAAATTCCCAGAAGTGCCTGCAGCTGGGCCCTCTAGACCCACTATGACTGCTCAGCTCCAGGGCCTGCACCTGAAACCCAGGGGACAGATGTTGACCTTCCCCAAGCCGCCCCCAAGGCCACCCCCTCCTCCCCACCAGCCCCTCTGGGCTTGAGTTCACAAGTATTTCCCTTTCTTTGTTTTCTTTCTTTTCTTCCTTCTTTCTTTAAGATTTTATTTATTTGACAGAGAGAGAGAGAGAGAGAGAGAGAGATGGAGCGCATAAGCAGGGGGAGTAGCAGACAGAGGGAGAGGGAGAAGCAGGCTCCCAGGTGAGCAGGGAGCCCGATGTCAGGCTTGATCCCTGGACCCTGGGACCATGACCTGAGCCAAAGGCAGTCGCTTTACCAACTGAGCCACCCAGGCGCCCCTCCACAAGCATTTCTACGCTGCAGGCCTGCCCCTGCAATCAGAATACTGGTCACACAGAAGTCGGGAAGCTCTCTGGAGCTCATCACAGGAGGAGCGCCACCCAACGCTTACAAATAAGCTCACAGAGGTCGAGGTCCATGCCGCACTAGGTAGGGTCGTTTTCCTCTCAGAAATGGTGCGCTACGGCTTTTGCAACCTAATATAGTGACTGAGGCAATCATGGTAAAGGATTTTTCCATCTGGGGACCAGGAGTATCTTGGGGAACTTCCAAGGCCCCACAGAGGTCACAGCGGAAGAAATTCTAAACATCTGTTTGGCCCCCTCGGTAGTAACACGCAGACCGTGGGAATGCAGAGTGGGGAAGCTGAGAAGCTCTGTTCTATCTCCTGGGTCTTCCTTGAGTTCTCTTTCCCTCATCTGCTCATCTGTCCATTCCCTGGCACACACCTGTGCCCAGGGACTATGCATTCCGTGCCTGTCCTGAGCCGGTCACTGACTGCGCTGGGCGCTGGGGAAAGCATATCAAGTAGGGGCAAACCAGATCGCTGGACTCACGGAGTTAGTGAGAGTCAGAGGTCGCTCAAATCCAGACACAAATAAATGTCAAAACCACCACATGGTAAGAGGTACAAAGGGTGACACATGGGGACTCAAGTTGAGGAACCCTGGGTTTCTCCTGGGTCCCAGTGAAGGTGTGATGAAGTGTAGACTTCTTTAGTGAGACATGTTTTTCTCTTACATTCTTCAGCTTCATACCTTATGAAATAATTCAACATATATTATATCATTTTATTTTCATACCCATGCTGCAATGATAAGAATTAAAAAAGAAGATTGCGCGTGCCTGGGTGGCTCAGTCGGTTAAGCGTCTGTCTTCGGCTCAGGTCAGGATGCCAGGGTCCTGGAATCGAGTCCTGCACGGGGCTCCCTACTCAGTGGCTTCCTTCTCCTTCATCCTGCCCCTCCCCCAATTTGTGCTCTCTTTCTCTCTCTCTCTCAAATAAATAAAATCTAAAAAAAAAAAAAAAGGTTAAAAAAATAAAAAAGGTTGAGAACTATGCAGGGGAAGCTAATCTGCCTGTAAATAAGAGACTGGTAGAGGTGAGGGTAAATAAGAGAATAGTGTATTTTCTTTTTTTTTTTTTTAAGATTTTTATTTATTTATTTGAGAGAGAGATAGTGAGAGAGAGCATGAGAGGTGAGAAAGTCAGAGGGAGAAGCAGATTCTTCAAGGAGTATGGAGCCTGATGTGGGACTCGATCCCAGGACTCTGGGATCATGACCTGAGTTGAAGGCAGTCGCTTAACCAACTGAGCCACCCAGGCGCCCTGAGAATAGTGTATTTTCATGTCTTTTCTTCATTTATCAGAAATCGGTGGTCTTGGCCATTACTTCAAATGTAAGTAGTTATAATCTAGAAAGTCAGAAGAAAGGCCAGAAACAAATACAGAAATCGTAGCATTTTAGCTGGGCAGAATCTGGTTATACTCTAGTGGCATCTACTTTTGCTGAAACCAACAGAGGCGAGACTTCCTTTCGGACAAAGGTATTCTCTAAACTCACAGGGAAAGAGCATTTGCCACAGATAATAACAGTTCCCAAAGCAACACCTCTAACCTCAATAACACAGCATGCTTTTCACATGTTCTTAGTGTGAAAAGGCCCAATGGTCCTTTATCGGGTACCTCTAGGTCATGCTCACTCACTTGGATAATGTCAACTAACAAAGAAGCCATATGGTTGCTTTTAGACTCTACATTAAAAACTATATAATGTGGGGGAAAAAACTATACAAAGCGAGAAGGAGAGGGGAAATTTTTTCATTTACTAACGACACCCAGCTCCATGAGAATTACTGTTATCTCCCAGTAAATATCAGCTTGACTGCGTTGTCTGGACATTTCCATGATGATCACATTGGTCACAGAGGTTTACAGTGCGGCGTCAGATTGTCCTGAAATCTCAGTCATCTAATATAACCAATGTTTATGAGAATAATGTGTTCTATCCCGACGTGAGTGGGGTGGGGGTCTGCTCCAGTAGGTCACTCAGGACGCCCCGCGTAAGGGAACTCCGCCATTTCAAAGCTGCAGCTCCAAGAGCACATGTGCCCATCAGGGCCTCAGCTCAAAAGCGCACGCATCATCTCTGCTCATGTTTCATTAGCCAGAATTTGTCATAAGGCCCAACACAGCTACAAGAAAACTTGGAAACTCAGGGGGAACAAAAGGACTATTCAGTGAGTGTCTCTGCCACGGCAACCTATTTCCCAAACTCAACAAAACCATTGCAGTAGGAGGGGTACTATCTTTGCCACAATTCCTCCAACCACATCAAGGTGCAAAGTTTCCTTTAAGCTCTTATGTTGAGTCTTGATGGGGGAAGGGAAGAGAATTAGCCTTTCTTGAGCTCCTACCATGTAACCAAGGCTGTGTAACGGGTACTGTGAGTTGGCTAACTCAACCTCATTGCACCCTCTTTATAACGTAGAATTCTAAAATAAGTAAACAAATAAATAATCCATGTTCCCAGATTCCCTTATAGGTAAGGTTTTGTAAATATAACAGGTCCTGCCAAATATATATTTTATGTACTCCCAGGAGATTGGGAAAGTGGAAGTTCAGACTGCCACTGCCGGTGAGCAAGGATGTCAGGGTCAAAAGTAAGGAGCAAGGGCAGCTAGCCGGGACTGCTAACTGCTAGCATCCATTCACTCAGCATCCTGGGTGTCAAGAGATAATCCCAAGATGTCAATTCCCTCATCCCAGTTCCCTGATTCCTGGATCACTCCCCTGGTCCTGCATCATTTTGAGGGTTCCAATGGCAACCACCTAGTTCTCTACTTTCCTGATTGTATCAGTTTTATAGACTCTTGAGGGTCATTAATGGAGACCTAGTCTAAGGACTTCCCATTTTTTGCAAGCAACGAATTCCTTAAATACCTTTCTGCTTAAGTCACCTAGACCGGTCTCTTGTTTCTTTCATGGCAATCTGACTGATGACATTTACCACATTTTTTTTTTTTTTAGATTTTATTTATTTGACACAGAGAGAGAGATCACAAGTAGGCAGAGAGGCAGGCGGCGGTAGGGAGCAGGCTCCCTGCTGAGCAGGGAGCCTGATATGGGGGTCAATCCCAGTACCCTGAGATCATGACCTGAGCCGAAGGCAGAGGCTTAACCCACTGAGCCAACCAGGTACCCCCATTTACCACATATTATTATATATATAATAAAAGTTGTGAGCTCCTTCAGCAACTTTCTGAGAACTCAATTGTTGAAACGAGTGAACTTGTACTTTTAGGGAATCTAGGTTTGAGCGGAAATAACTGCAGACATAAATTTGTTTTAAATCTCACATTATAGCTTTACAATGTATGGGAATGAATTCTGTAATAAATTCTGTTCTCCCAAAATTCACAGAGTAATTCACGTTCCTGGAAGTACACCTTTCCATCAAGATGGTATACACCCCTCATCTTTTTTTTTTTTTATATTTTATTTACTTTTTTGACAGAGACAGCGAGAGAGGGAACACAAGCAGGGGGAGTGGGAGAGGGAGAAGCAGGCTTCCAGCTGAGCAGGGAGCCCGACGCGGGGCTCGATCCCAGGACCCGGGGATCATGACCTGAGCTGAAGGCAGACGCTTAACGATTGAGCCACTCAGGCGCCCCTACACCCCTCATCTTGAGCACATCTAATCTATGTGAAAATTCTGAAAAGTGGCTCTTACTATGCTTTCATTATTTTCTTATTTACAGATGGATTCACTGGGGCTTACAGGGTTAAAATTAAGTGTCCAAGATCACGAACAGCCAGGATTTAAACCTAGGTCTTTCGGTTTTCAAAGCGACGAGCTCTTTCCACTACAACACGCAGACTTCTAAGCGAGCTGCAGTTCATTAGTTCTCAGCCACTCCAAACACTGGTTTATAAACGGTTTGGTTAGTTCACTTAGCTCAGGGCTGGTATTACTAGTTAGTTCTTCTCTCTTTTCCAAGACCTCAAAAGCTGTAAGCATCTGTCTCAAAATGGTGTACTTCTCATTTTAAGAAGGATTAAAAGGAAAGCATGGATGGAACACAGCAGAAAGATCGTAGAACTAGAACAAAAAAATGACTGAAACCCATGTTCTCCATTGCTGGTCACCCACGAACAGTATTATTCTAACTCTGGGCACATACCTAATGGTAACAGACTCGTGAAGCCTGGAAGCCTAGTAGCAACTGAAGTCAACAGGATTCTGAGAGGACTACGGCATCAAGAGAAATGTTGCTTCCAATTCCTACGCTGGCTTAATGCATGCTGTTTTATCTATCACTCTCCTCTGCATATCTGACTGCAGGCTGGCGAATTCTGCCATCAAGGCTTACTGGAGTATTTCTAAAAAACTGTGTGGCCATGGTAAAATTCCACCCCTTCTTAGTGATTCAAACCCTGTCTCTGTCTTCCCTGGAGAAATTAATCTAAAGATACTATTTGCAAATTGACCCACTTCTTCGAGCTGCCAGCTCCTACAGCTGCGGCATCAGACAGAGAAACGTATTAAGTCACAGTGTGGTTTTCATCTGTCCCAACAGCTGTGGTATACTTTTCAACTCCATATTTTACCCAGGGTTTTCCCAGCACTTAATTAAACTATCTTAAAAAATGCTTAACACATCTTCCTGCCACTGAAAGAATCCTTTGGTGATCTTCTGAGGAATGGAAATTTCTAGAATAGAGTAAAAGAGGTAAACGGGAAGAGGCTGCCATTTGCTAAGGGTCTACTTCAGTCTGAGACATTAGGTACGTACCTTATTTAATCCTTAAAACAGTACACACATAGAAACACCATCTCCCTAATTTTAGATATTTAAAAAATTCAAAGAAGGTACGTAAATTGACCGAAGTCACGCAGATAATTTATAGAAGAGCTAGCAAGGAAACTCAGTTGGCCTGGCCTGAAAGTCAATCATCTCCAGATTGCATAACACATCCCACAAAAAGTATTGCCAGAGAAAACCAGCTCTCAGAATTCTAAACTGCTGGACCTAGTGTTTTGTTTCCAGGTAACATGAGGAAACATCTTCTGATTGCCTGAATATTTAATAGTACAGGAAACAAAAACAAATTGCACTATTTGGCCTTTCCTGTGTGTTTCATAACAGAGGTGGAGGAGAGGGTTTTATTCTAAGGGGAAGAAAGGCACCACATTCCAGTTGCAAGTGTGTCTATTCAGGGTAAATGATTTGGCATTTCAGATGAGAGAAAATTAACATTAAAAGCATTTTGCAGTTTTGACACCGCTGATCAACAGTTATGGCACAAATGGACTCCTTCCTCTCCTCACATCTCCGTGTGTCTATGGCAGTGTCACTGTTAAGACCGGCTTGGTGCAGTGACAGCAGCACTCCTACCCCCGTTCCCCAGCTTTGTCCTAATGGAAGAGGACACTCCCGCCGCACGTCTGCTTTCCGAGGAGAGGACAACCATCCATCAGGAAAGCCATTCATTTCTCGGCTAAGGCGCCCTGACCACTCCCTGCCGCCGGGGCCATCTGCAGCTCCTGCCTGGAATGAAGTCAACAGGCTTTTTCTCTGAGCATCACTGTGCCTAAAAGAAATCTTGATCCGGGCAGTGGGTGGCTCAGTCGGTTAAGCCTCTGCCTTCGGCTCAGGTCATGATCCCAAGATCCAGGGATCGAACCCCCCAGGTTGGGCTCCCTGCTCAGCAGAGAGCCTGCTTCTCCCTCTCCCTCTCCCCACTGCCCCCATTGCTGGTGTGCTTTTTCTCTTTCTCTCTCTCTCAAATAAATAAAATCTTAAGAAAAAAAATCTTAAACTCTAGGAGAGGTATAACACCTTTTGTGAAGCAGGACCTTGTAAATATGGACTTGGGGCTGTCCGTGATGTTTTTATCCAACAAGGTCAGGAAATGAAGTGTTCGACTTAACCACCTTTTTCTCATAACTAGTTATCACTTGTTGCATATACATTAGACCCATATTCCATGTAAATACACTTCTCGTGATTTTAGTTTTTCTGTTTTTGCCTCCTCCAGATCTGTTCTCTGTCCTGCTTTGCCTTGCTCGCTGCTGTAAGTACAACTCTACTCAGCATGTCACTTGGGCTCCTTCGACTCTGGCGTCCAGTTGTACGCAGCCATCAGAAGCACCAAGAGCAGATCCTAGGGCAGGAGGAGGTTAGATTAGGGATACGGCCATGCCCCGAACCCTCCCTGGGCATTGGTGCATCTCTCTCTTAGGGTTCCAGGCCTCACCAGGCTGCAGGAATTTCTCTCTCTGCTCCAGCCCTAAGGCAGAAGCACAGTCCCATGGTGGCTGAGCCCTGGGTGCGTCTCCATCTGTCCTTGGTTCTGCTAATACAACCTGCCCTTCTGGAAATGGTCCCTTCACCAAACACTCTTCAGTTAACCCTTCAGAAGTGACACCAGCCACCCTGACTAGCATCACTGCAATTGCCATTCTGTATTTACTGAGTGACTCCTCCACACTGTTCTAAGAACAAGGGCAAGTACAGAAGAAATGAAGGACACGCTGCTCCTCTCACCATACTGGAGAATCCAGGCAGGGACATAAGACTGTCATAAGACTGTCAAAAGAGAGTCAGACCCTGACTCTCAATCAAGGCAATATCTCCAAAGGCCAAAACTTGTCCTGTGCTTCTAGCGACTCCCACCCTCCACGGCAACATACCTGTCCTTGGTCCCTCCACTGAACGCCAGTGTAAGCACCTAGCAATAGGACTCAGGGATGACTGACCATAGCTCTACGTCCATGGGTGACAGAGCAAAACTAGTTCTGGACTCCTTCTTTTGCTTCATGCCCCGAAGCCCATTTTATCAGGAACTCCTGCAGATTTTGGTCCTTAAAATCTCTCCAATTCATCCAACTTCTCTGTGGTGCTTCTGCTCTGCTCTAGTACAGGCCCAGGATGATGTCTCACCTCCATTTCTGCAGTAGCCCTCTGACTGCTCCCCTAGCCTTCAGTCTCCAGTCTAACACAGAATGGCTTAGCTCTGACCGTGACCATGTCCACAGACACTAGACACATTCTTCCCATGGAGTGCTCCAAAGAGACGGCACTTCCAGTTCTTAAACAGCACTACGCGTTTTCTTGCCTCGGTGCCTAGACCTATTACTATCTCTGTTGCCAAGAATACCCTCTCTGTCTGCCCTCCCCAACCTTGGACCTGGCCAACTTCTATTTTATTATTTACGTCTCGGCACAGACATCACTTCCTCTGACAATCACCACCCCTACCCCCCTCCAGAAACAGAACTTTGGATTAGGTAGTGTGCCCATGAAGGAGCTTCCAGAGCCTCCTTCCTTCTGCCTCGCCTTTTAGGGTCTGTTCTGTAACTGCCCGCTTGCTTGCACACATTCCACCCCCCTCCCCCGACAGTAAGATGAGTCAGGGCAAGCACTCTGCCACTGCGGCGGCTCAGGACCTAGCCAAAACCCCGAAGAGTCAAGACTGTCCATCAAAATGTTGAAATTTAAGAAAATGAAAGAAATCTCAACCAGGCTGGATGGCGCAGCAATGTGAAAATTCCTATCCTAGTATTGTTTAGGAGCAAAGAAGGTACCTGTCAACAGACACAGGTAATGCATGCCTAAGTAGATATGGTCTAATTGTATCTATGCCTCTCTGTGCCCCCAAACCATCCACGCTGAGGCAAGTAAAATTACATGTGTGAGTTGAGGAAGGAGGGGAGGGCTTGCTCTGTGGATCCCCCTCTCACCCTCTTCTACCCATCCCACGGCACGTGATACCTGATGAATGGAAGATGACTGCATTAGAGCACTGGGTTATTTTCAGAGGCTTCATTATCTCAGCTGGAAAATCCTGGGGCAGCTTTTTGCAAACCAAATGGAGTTCAATTAATGTATCCAGAGCAAAGGATCAAGACCTAAATATTGAGAGTCAACATTAGCAAAATCTCTCAGCTCCCAGATGGTCAAGTTCAACCTCCTGAAATGCTCTTAGAAGAGGGGAAACTGAGATTTTCCTGGAATGGTGCTTTGAGGCACGGGAAAGAACTAAAATGAACTCATCTTATCGGGTATTGATGAAATCACGGAACCATGCTTGGTAAGCATTCTCCTCAACTCCTTTTCTCAAGACTACCCAAAAATAGTTAAATGCCCTTTTTTACTAGCTTACCATTGCCAGGGAAACCTTACTAATTTATCTCCCACTGATTAAAAATGTATGATAATTAGGATGAATACTCAAGTTTATCTATGGAGGGAACAGATTTTCTTAAAAATAACAAGACTAGGAAAATGTTTTTTAAGCTCATTAAAATGAACCTGTTGTGTACTCTGTTGTATGCAAAGATGCAAATCATGCAAGGGTTCTGTTGTGGGGAAAACATAGTGGCTTGGCCATTCGTGTTCATGTCCACTCCCTCAAAAGATCCCAGTAGAATATGTCTAAGCCCAAGAGAATGAGTGTTCACCATGTGTCTGGAGGACAGACAGCCATGGATCAGACAGTGTCTGAGGACAGACAGCCCAGTGATCAACTGCAGAGTGAAAAAGGAGCCAAGAACGTTACAACCTAAAGGGCTTGTATTCTCTCTAGAATTCTAGAGAAGTGTGAGCTCCTGGCTCTGGACACCTGCAGGGGCTTGGAACCTTCTGAGAGAGAGAGTGAGTTAAGGGTGATACGGGTCTAGAAACAAGGTCCTATGTGAGGTCTGCAAGCTGAGTGGTGGGGCTCTCAAAAAGCTTTCAACCAAGTGTTCCCCTGGTTGAACCCACCCAAAGACTGGATAATTCTCCTAAGTAATTCAATGGATCCAGACCAAAGTTCAAACACCAACATCTGCAGAATTGGAAGAGGTCTCTTGGTAAAGCTAACTTCCCAAACAGTAACTGTATACGAATTTCCACCAACTGATAATCCCTCTCCCCCCATAGAGGTTCCAATAGGTTTCTTCATCCCTCGTTGTAACAAACGAGCAGATAGCAAAGGATCATCAAACACCTGAGGAAAACTCCAGCAGGTCTGATGAAGATCCAAACAGAGACAAAAAAATAGTAATAATAGGAGAGACAACAAGCACAAAGAAAACAAAGCTAATGAACCGTCTTCAACACATAAGAGGAAAATACAATATCTATAAGACAAGAACAAAATTCCTTTAAAAAGGAACACTCAGAGAATAATAAGCTAAAACATAATAGCTGAAATTTAAACACATTATGTTCATGAGAAAGGTCCCAAAAACAAAGTTAAAAAAAAAAAGTGACAGAGGTAAGACAGAAAGAAACAGACTTAGAAAATGAATCCAGGAGCTCATCTTTGCAACAGGGGATGCAGGGAGAAAGAAAACCGAACAGGACGTTGCCAAATACATAATATGAAAAAATCTCCAAGATCTCAGATATTCATCTCTTGATTAGTTTACGAACAGGTTTCAAAATGAATGATAAACTTCTGTTGCTTTTTAACAATAAATCTTTTAGACCTATTTGATTTTTTAAACTCTCTTTATTGTTTTAATAACATTTCAACTGTCATTTAAAATAACTTTTTGGGGCGCCTGGGTGGCTCAGTGGGTTAAAGCCTCTGCCTTCAGCTCAGGTCAGGATCCCGGAGTCCTGGGATTGAGCCCTGTATCGGGCTCTCTGCTCCGCAGGGAGCCTGCTTCCTCCTCTCTCTCTGCCTGCCTCTCTGCTGTCTGTCAAATAAATAAATAAAATCTTTAAAAAAATAAATAAATAAAATAAAATAACTTTTGAGGGCGCCTGAGTGATTCAGTCAGTTAAGCGTCTGCTTTTGGCTCAGGGCATGATCTCAGGGGCCTGGGATCCAGTCCCGCTTCGGACTGCTTGCTCAGTGGGGACCCTGCTTCCCCCTCTGCCTGCTGCTCCCCCCTGCTTGTGCTTTCTTTCTCTCTCTCTGACAAATGAACAAATAAAATCTTTAAAAATAAAATAAACTAACTTTTGAAAAGGAGTGTTTTTTTTATTTTCTTAGGACTATTATGAATGCTAAAGCCATGTCCCCTTACTTTGCCTAACTATGTACACTTAAAAAAGAACACAACTATTTAGGACATTTCCTTTTTTCAGATTTTTGACTAATTCAGCCCTACCTCTCTGAGCTCTCCCTTCCCAACAACCTTTAAACAAACTGTTGAACTTATTACTGTGTATTTCACTTCCTGAATTTCTCAAAAGCAGAATGTGAGCACTGTTGCATCAAACACTGAGGTCACCTCTCTTTTTATGCATACCCTTCTAGAGGAATAAAAATATTTCATTTTTTGGTTGGAATAAAAATATTTCATTTTATTTCAGTGGTCGTCTAGGTAAGAAGCAAGAAGAGATAGATGATAGATATGTAATAGAGACTGTAGTAGATAGAGGTGATAGACAGGGACAAAGGTAAGAGACAGATACAGACACAAGTATAAGCATGATCAAAATTGTGCTCCTGGTGATAGAGGGAAGTCGGCACTTTCTAATAAAAGTGGTAGATCATCCAAAAGATAATATTCATGGGGTTTCTGTTTGTTTGATTTTAGTTTTATACATGATTGTAAAAGTTTAACCTAGCCATGTGAGGAAGCTTCCAGGCCCATGGTGGCCTACACAAATTCAGAAACCCATCTGCTATAAACACCTGGATATACTAGATAAGATGTACTAAGAAAAGTTTGCTTGTTTGGGCTTGTTTGGGCTCAGTAGTCCATGAGCTTGCAAAAAAAGAAAAGGAAATCCCAGATGTCAATAAAAAAGGGGGTGGGTGGGTAAGTGGATGAGAAGGCACCGAAAACCACAGTGGTGAGTATTATTCAAGCTGATCGTAAGGCATCCCTGGAAAGTAGAGTGGAGTGGGGTCATGGCAGGTAGTGGGTCAGCAGTGGTGGGGGGGTGAGCTGAAGACCTGGAGTTCAATACATACATGACAGTTAAGGGTCTGCAAGCCCATGACTTGGGAAACTGGATCGAGTTTCCTGCACAGAACCAGAAATCCCAAAAGGATAAAAATCTCTGTGAAAGAATGTCTTACAAAATAATCTCTGCTCAACAGTTTGGGGAGATGACCTGGAAACTTCTTTCTTCTGGGGGAAAACAAAACAAAACAAAACAAAACCCTTCTTCCTCTCCTTGTACCCAGGACTGAGGTATTCTGATTGAAAGTTGCATTCATGGCACAGTTATGCCGCCCGGAATTAGGGGATGTCTACACTGGCACCAAATCGTCAGAACAGTTAAACGTGGTCACCTTAGCAAGCACACTGTATACATAAGGAAGCCGGAAATCAGAGAGATTTGGTAATTTATCTAAAGTGAAAGGACTAAGAGACAGAGCTGGGATTCAAACTCCTCTCTTCTAACCTCAACTCCAGAGTTTTAACCACTGATATTAGCAGGTGGTTAATTTGGGCCTCTGTTTTAGACACTGAAACGTGTCCACTGACTACAGCGCCGCTATAAATCGACTTTACATCTTCCCTTTGCAAAATGCAAAATGCAATGCCATCATGGCGTGCTGGCAATACTTTCCATTATGAGTCCTCCACGGTCTGTCCAGCCGAGAAAACAGAACCAAGAAAGAACACACCGCCTGAGCCTCTTAAGAGGGGAAGCCCTTTTCACAAGCAAGGACTTGCTGTGGAGAGTAGATGGGGAAGAGAACTGTGTGAATCCTACTCATTCCCTGATGGACTAACGGAGGGGCCTTTTCAATAGTATTCCAAGTTTAAAGAATATGGTTGAAAACTCTACATAAGCTTTGGGTGAGGGAGACAATAGTGCACTCCCAAACACTGGGAAAAGGAGGAAATAAGGCTAAAATGGTAAAATGATTACTCTCTTCTAGTGGTCGCCCAAAGACCATGTCTTTACGAACGTGAAACTAAAGCACTCAGGATTCTCTAAGACTCAGAACAAAGTGATACAGGAGCAAGGCTGGGAAGCCAAGAGTAGAAAGCAATTTAATTTGATGAGCAAAAATGAAATCCAATATTCTGATCCCCATCAGGAATCAGACTGGGTGAACACAAAGGGAGGAGGCATCTACCTGAGGGAGTCCCGTACCCTTAGGTACAGTCCAAAGGAGATTTGGGGGACCTCGTTAATATAGTAATTTCCATAATGGCCACCTGGGCAAGGCTCTCCTGATCCCAGAAGGAGTGGCTTCCAGCTTCCTTGTCTAAAATACGTTTTTTTTTTTTTTAAGATTTTCTTTATTTACTTGAAAGAGAGCATGAGAGGGGAGAGGGCCAGGGGGAGAAGCAGACTCCCTGCTGAGCAGGGAGCCTTATGCAGGACTCGATCCTGGGACTCCAGGATCATGACCTGAGCTGAAGGCAGTCGCTTAACCAACTGAGCCACCCAGGTGCCCTAAAATACACTTCTTAAGGTCTGTTAGCATCTCTTGTATTGATAACCTTGGTGACAATTTAATTTCTTGCATGGAGAGAATGCATTGCTTAGGCTGCCTCAAAAGTCCATACTGGTTTTATTACTTGAACAAAATTCACTAATGGGTTATTCTGGTTTATTTAAGTTTGCTGAGCCTGGCAGGATAGAACTGCAGTTTTATTTGTTATTTTATTCTCAAGGTTATTTAGTGGAAGTTGTTTTTTTTTCTTTTAAAGTTTGAGAAGATAAGAATACTGAAAATGGACAGATGAATCTGCCATTTATCATTAACATATCATATATTTTTGAATGCCTGCTTTGTATCAAGCAATGTTCTAGAAAGCTGAAATTTTAAAATGATAACAAGGGTGTTCCAGACCTCAAGGGTCTTAATGACTTTAAGATCTAGGTAGGCACATAAGAAAAAAATCTCAAGTCATTATAAAGGGTGTCACAATTGATCTACACACAAGGTAGAGTGGGACCAGTGACTCACCTATGCTGAATTTTAAAAGGTGACTAGGAAATTGTCAGGGAAGTGAATTATTTAAGGGTGGGTGGGGCATAAATAATGACATGGGTAGAACTGGACATTTAGGGAAGATCTAGATCCTCATAAGGTTTTTATGTAATACTGGGGGAGTTTTGAGATTAGTGAAGGGGACAGGGAGCTGTCTTGAGCAAATGGATAACTCTTGAGTGTTTCAAACCCCGTTGGCTAGCTGGGTGTAGGGTAGATGGTAGAGGATGGGGAAGAGGCAAGTTAGAAAGGAAGCACCTGGTAGGGAATAGGTCCAAAGAGTCTACAGAATGGGGGATATAGCCCTGGACTAGGGCAGGAAAGAGCTGAATATGAACAACGAGGTATTTATGAAGCAGAATTTTTTTTCAGGTGTTGTAATCATTGACAACCACTAGCAGTGACATATTCTTGTGGATTCGGTGCCTGCTGGTTGACCTTTTCCATAGAAAGAGCAGCAATCCTGCCTGCTGTTCTATGGCTGTTTCTTTTTTTTTTTTTTTACCTTTTTTTTTTTTACTTTTATTTATTTATTTTAAATTTCTTTTCAGCGTAACAGAATTTATACATAGTTTTACACCACACCCAGTGCTCCATGCAATGCGTGTCCTCCACAATACCCACCACCAGGCTCCCCCAACCTCCCACCCCCCGCCCCTTCAAAACCCTCAGGTTATTTTTCAGAGTCCATAGTCTCTCATGGTTCATCTCCCCCACAATTTCCCTCAACTCCCTTCTCCTCTCCATCTCCCCATGTCCTCCGTGTTATTTGTTATGCACCACAAATAAGTGAAACCAT